>JAMBLF010000818.1:0-185201 GCA_030578115.1 Leucoptera coffeella | reverse complement strand
AATGGAGTGCTCAAATAATTGAAAAGCAAGAGCCACACTTCTAATTCGAACTTAGAGTACAGGCAGACACCAAGAATCATTGAACTTTTTATTGTATAGATACAATACTAAAAAAAAAAATATAATACATATATTGAAAAAGGGTGACGTTAGGTAGGTACCTATAACCGCCGACTGTGTATGAGTGTCAATGAAGCGAAAGTGGTCTGTCAAGATCGGGACAAATGGGGATCCGTGATCTCTGCCTACCCCTCTACAGGGAATCAGGCGTGATGTGTGTGTATGTATGTACACTACTCTATTACTGTTTATGTAATACCTACCCTTAGCTTTCTAACCAGGAATACCGATTTAAATCCCCTAAGTGAGCATCTGACAAAAGACAAAGAAACTTCATTTGTGACACATGCTTAAATAGGGTGTACAATTATTACAATTAGTCTCAGCATGGGCTGCCTCTTCTGGCGAACAATATAGTACATATTTCGTTCATATATAGTCGTATAGTATCTGTTTCTTTAATTATTTAGTTACTCGTGAGGGGTGATACAATCAATCAGCCTCCCCAAGGATGGCCTCCCCAAGGATACGCCACAAAACACACTTGACGAGTAAACAAAACATATTTAGTTTTTATATGTCAAATAAAAACGCGTTCACCACCATTAACCCTTGCGGGGTAGTCAGAAGTTCAGGCTTTCATCTCCGCAATTGCGAAGGTTATTCTATAGACCGTACACAGAAACGAAAATGTACATAGAAATTCATTAACCCTTTCTTTCCATTGGTACATGCTTAAGCGGGTTTGAAGCCTGTATCAAATGATAGAGTCAAATCCCAAACAACTCAGCTACGTTGATTTTTTTTATATGTATCTATATTAATAACCATTATACAGTATTTTACATAAAAATAGCCATATTAAGTCTTTTATAAAATTTATCATCGCTGTTTATTGTAATATGTAAACAAATTAGTTTTTTGCGTAACCAACGGTACCTACTTGACATGCGCCATTCTATGACCTTCAATCGATGTCCCTAGACTACGTCACGCTTTGTTATGCTGCCTTCTCTTTCCATCCACAGCGCTAGCTATACACACATCTCTTTCTGATCGCCTATTTTGACATTAACAGTCGACCAATCGGGAAACAGCACAAACTTCGAGTGGTGAAGAAATGAAAATACAGATGGCGCTAGACGTCCCAAATAAAACTAAATGGACAGAATTCGTGCTCGTCGGAGTGGAAATTTTTGATAACAAAGACTCGTGTAGGTGTAGTTTTAAGTGTTTACTTTTACGGTACTTAGTAGTAATAAACATTCACATCACGTTCATTATGACCGAAAAGATGAACAGTAGCATTATGTTGAAAACCCAAACAAACTTAATCTTTATATTGGTTTCCTACCTACTTAAGTTCTTTGTTTAATATTCCGTAGAATACGTACACTATATTCTACAATCATACTTCTACATACATCCACGACTTTTAATCCCTTTCGGAGTGGACAGAACCTCGAAAATTTACTACTATAAACACTATCTACATCAAAGCTATACGTTTAGACGCTTTAGAAACTAAAGGTGTTAAGATTCATTCCCAATGAGAGCATGCATCAATCAGCTGTTGATGAAAAAATGGGTCGATCAAGGTGTTTGCGATGTGTTCCCGTTAGGAATATCAACAGCCTCTCTATTGGTCGTTCTCCTAGATAGGTAGTTAATTGCATTTCGTCTCCAAATATGAGAATATGTTCTCTTCTAGCTACTACATACGTGTGACTTACCAACGAACTAGATAACAAAACAATCGTTCCTAGGTAGGCTATATTGAAATAAGATGAGCGTGTATGAGAAAATGTATGAATGTCAATGAAGCGAAAGTGGTCTGTCAGGATCGGGACAAATGGGGATCCGTGATCTCTGCCTACCCCTCTACAGGGATTCAGGCGTGATGTGTATGTATGTACGTTCCTAGGTAGGTTTATTTATCCAGTTCGTCGGCAAGTGACAGATACGAAGTAGCTAGAAACATTCGCGAGAAGAATGTTTAGAAGGTAACTGTAAGTAGTCCTGATAGGTGCCTACTTGAGTAAAATATGGCTTTTAAGACAGTTTGTTGTAAAAGATGACTCGTAAACTTGGCAGCGGAGAGCCGTAGAAGTTTTACTCCTCAGTTAAATAAGACTAACTGACATTTAGGTTTTTATATTTATTATACGTGCTGTATGGGATTTGAGGAAACTTGATAACTGAAGTTGTAATGAAAGTTTGAATTAAGTACAGATATACCTAAGTAATACTTCAATATTAACCGTAGCTATAGAACCTACCTACTTATCCTCATTATCACTACCTTCCACCTCGGCGATACGGTTCCCCCCGTCACGGTGGGTGCTGTCTATCTAGTGAAACTCAGGTTACTAGCTATACCTACCTATCAGGCCTCCAAAATTTCGGAGATGGGCACAAACTTCTGACTTGTAAGGCAGTCTGTATACACAAGTCGTGAATGCGATTGTATTTACGTCTATGTTTGCGCTAAGAATGGCTAAAAGCATTTTGTACACTGATTATCTACCCCGAAGAGAAAGTGTGGTGTGAAAGGAATTTATATAGCCAAGAAGTTTAGTAGGGTTGGAACCGGAAAGCCCAAAACGAACGTACATCAAATCAAACAGGAAGGGCCTAAAGAAGTTATATCGTATCAAATCGGAGATATTCTTCTTGAGGAGTATATTTTTAGAGACACACATAATGAATAATTACATTCATATAGATTCACACCTTTAATACCATTTGAGGTGGACTGAACCTCTGAGATATATTATCTCCTAGGTCACTTTTAGTATAAAATATTGGGTTGTTGTGGTGTCATAAGAACCAATGGTGACAAGTTGCAAGCCTATCGCCCAATAGATTCCATTTAACCCTAGTCCCTTAATCGCTTCTTACGACATGCTAAGATGAACGGCGGCTAGTTAGCATTCTTTTTATGTACTTATTTAATGAATAGGGTATAAATACAATGATGTACCTATGGTTGAGAATTAATTTGAATACGAGAGGTAGGTACTTATTTATAACATTAACTATTGGCCAGGCAATGATTAATCAGTCTATATTGTAACATGATGCTAATTCCCCCTTGCTAAGACGTAAAAATTATCTTAACTAGCTGCCATTCTTCTATCATAGGAGGCGACTAAACAAATAGGGTTTAATAGATCAAATTGGGCGATGGGCTAGCAATCTGTAACCAATATTCCAGATAACATCACAACCACAATATTCATGCTAAAAAGTGGCATAAGAGATTTTATATCTCCGAGGTTCTGTCAGTCTCTTAAAGGTTCTGTCGGCGGTTCTGTGAATATATGTATGAATGTGTACTTAATGTGAAGAACTGATAAGGATTTGTGGAAAGGTTAATTGATTTGAGAGACGTGACAGACAATTGACAAGGTGGCGACCAAAAATAATCTCTGATGGGAAGTAGAGGCGCGAATGTTTAGGCAATGTATACTAATTTATTTCTTTGTATGGGTATATGTATATGTCTGCGCCCGAATCCTACGGGTAGGCACCTATTTGTGGTTCATTATCCATTTATTTAGGTATGTGTTTATCCTACTATAGAGAAAGGTGCGTGATTATAATAAATACTTACAAGTACGTGAATGAAGAATAAATTGAAGATCAGTTTTCAAGATGATGAGTACCAATACTTTAAAAAGTCCCGCAAAGAATATATATCTTATTATGGTAATCATTCAATTCCTTTCTACCCCAGAAGATTTTACAGTCTTAACGCATACATACACTTTTATGTCACATTTTATACCCAATATTTATTTTCTAAATGACATAAATAACACATAAATATCTCAGAATATAACATACAACACATTTGCCGTTTACACATTATCATAACCATATCACAAGATCTCAAACAAGGTCGGTCACAATAAAAGAATTAGAATAGACAGAGATACCATACCAAAACAAGTGGGTTAAAAAGAGATGCCTATACCCCTGTAGAATGGACAAAATCGTGACCTAAGAAAGCGAAAAATGACAAATGGTAGACGAATAAATTAGAAAGGAAACCGCAAATTAAAACGCTGTTAACATACCGAGCAAGTATCGATGGTAATTAAGAGTTAATTGAAGTTTAAACGTTCAGTTACGATAAAGGTTACGTGTTTGTGTACCTATTCGTTTTTTTAATTGATTTAATTGGTTTTGTTGTATAGATGGATTTTAATGTACATATTTTAATGTACGTGCGTAGACAGTACTATTGTAATGTCGGGTTTGAAGTAAAGTTTTTATTGTGAACTATAAATGAAGATCTATACCTAATTTCTCTTTTAGAATATAATAAATAGTTCAACTGAATTTACAAGACTAATTAGATTTATTCGAAATTCGTTTATTTAAATATTACATATCTACATACGTAAGTAATTTTACGGAATGAAAAAATTTATAATGTTAGTGATTCTTCATCGTAAAATTAAATGAATCAATCACTAAAATATTACACACATTCGACATTTTCACTATAAAACGATAAAAAGCATACACAAAACTAGTTTTAGGCTTTAATAATACCAGGATAACATAAAGGATTAGGTAGTATAAAATAATTTAGGTGAGCAAAATCCCGCGCGGCACGCCGAATCGCGCATTTAGGCCTAAATGTGAATCCCGCGCATCCATGCATTGGGCAGTTTCAGACTCATGTATGCGAAGGAATGGCAACTCTTGTGTCATATTGACTTAGTTTATAAAGGTTTTTAAATGTACATGGTATATGTGGTGATGGATTGTAGAATAGGGCAAGTGGTGTCGAAATGTCAGACATTTTTAGTATATATTTTGGTAGTTGTTTGTGATTTTGTGTCGGTATCCAAAATAAACGTTTCTCCTGAATACATCAAGTGTAAAAATTGGGCATACATAAAGTATGTTTAATATAATAAGCGTGAATAAGGAATTAAAAATACTTACTATCATTTTAATTCAGAATTTACGTAGGTTTTTTTCCATTTTCAAATTACCTTTTTCTTTTTAATGATTCATTTTCGATTAATAACATTATTGAATAATGTTTAACTATTTATTAATGTACCTATTGTTCTACATAATATTAATATGGTTTACTTTATGATAAATATACCTATTTATTAATTGGCAACACACGAACAACATTTTAGCGTCACTTTCCTTACCTTCCACATAATAAATAGATTAATTCGCAATTCTATGAACAAATTTACCTTTATCTAAATTATACTATTTTAAGCCAACGTAAATATATTTACCTCCACCAATCACCCGTCCACTCCGTCACGGTCACGTACATTTCCCATGAAACGGTCTCCAACACCCTGCCACTAATTAGGGGCATTCCGGCGTGAGGATTGAGTGCCGTGATAAGCGCCCCTCGCCCTCTTGCTAGTCGGGGACAATTAGAGAGAGGGGAATGGATTATTTGGTACACTGAGCCACGGGTTTATGTACCCATAATGGTATTTATTTATAATATACGAGTACCTACCTACATTTACCTTTCCCTTAATTTATAACTAGTGACCCGCTCCGGCTTTGCACGGGTATAAAATATATAGCCTACTCCACTATTTAATGGATGTTATTATACATATAAACCTTCCTCTTGAATCACTCTATAAAAAAAAAACTGGATCCAAAAACGTTGCGTAGTTTCAAAGATTTAAGCATACAAAGGGACATAGGGACAGAGAAAGCGACTTTGTTTTATACTATGTAGTGATATGGCGACCTCCGTGGCACGATCGGTTAGACACCTGAACGCTAATCGTGGGGTCCCGGGTTCGATTCCCGGTGGTGGCAGAGTTAAGACCTACGCTTTTCTACTGCTTTCCAGTCTGGTCGTTGATTATATATGTACTAACCAAGGGGCTAGTTCAATTGGTGTAATAATGTCCAAATATTATCATTATTTTAATAACCTACATATAGATCATGACCGCTATGTTTGGTGGAATAGACAAAGTGAGGAATCTGTATAGGTATGTTATTGTGGAATTAGAAATATCTTAGACACCGGGTAAAAGTCCAGATTAATTATAACTATATATGAAGATATTATCTATCTTTAATGTCATCAAATTCATGATATTACCTATAAATAGTCTCTAAGGTACTATACTCTCCGAAAAGACAAAAAGACGCGAGGTTTTACATACATATGTAATTATTTTACTATCACAACCTCTTTTTATCAGCGACTTTTCGAGCAACTTTTTGAACAACTCTTCCCAACTCACACGCTATTTCTCTTTATTTCTCAATTTATTTTTTGCCTGATTATGAAACCTAACAATAAATAAACTAAACAAATAAATGTCAAATAAATCCGTACCACCGTGTACCAATCCCCACTGCATTTCAATGCACACAACGCACCCTAGCGGTGACGTCAGACACTCATAATTGGATGCAACTCTACTAATCCCGGGTTTGGTAACATTCGTCTCTTGGCAGCTTTATTTACAGGCATTGTGTTTGTGCAATTTGGTGGAAAAGGGTATTTTGAATAAGTGGTACGAGGAAGTTAGGAGATTAGGTGTCTTTAGCTGGTTGGGATTTAAATATAATGTTATAATACGTCCGTTTTGGTTGTAGTAAAAAAAGGTTAAGAACTATATGTTTAAATGGGTATTTTTGATATCGGGCTTGTTAGCATCACCAATAGTTATACTTACATATACACTTGTATTCCTTACAGCTTTGAGCTTGTCAAGAAAACACCGAATATCGTTCCATCATCGTAGTTAAACAGCGCTGGAAGAAGTGAACTTGTATCAACCCATATCAGTCCGCTATTAGATGTAGGTCTTCCCAAGGTTACCCAAAATTACGACTATTCGGCACAATCTGGCTAATTCATCCACTATCAGTGACTCTCTTTGGTATTGCGACAAAAGCGACAGGTTAAACAGGTTCAGAATTCTCTCCCGTAATGTGGTACACCAAATAATACGTTTCATGGCAAGCCAGCCTAGACCATCTATCACGTTCCACATCATATCATTAGGTGTAGGACCCACTAAAAACCTTGATCTTTAGGTAGTGGTAGTGACGACGAAACAAGACCTGGCGTATCTTTCCGAAAACACAAAAGTTTACGATTTCTAAAGCCTAATTGAAGTAGTGCATGGTTATATCAAACAGCTTGCAGCTTTTGCTTAGGTATAGTATATGGATATATTATTTATTATAGGTATTTAGGGAGGGCGAGGGGAGCATAAATTCAATTATACATCCTACTTCTAGTGTTTCTTACCGGACTAGAATATAATAAAAGTTATACTTTCCTTGACCATGAGGTCTTTGAAATTGTTGATCATGCACAGCCTGTTGTTGGGGATAACAATGTAGGTTATTTAGGAATGTAGATGAATAAAACAACCTGTACTAGTCTGGGACGTATAAAGAATGCTAACCAGCTGCCGTTTTTCCCGGCATGTCGTAGAAGTCGAATAGTGGTAAATGGAATTTGTTAGGAGATGTGCAACCTGTCACCATGACATCCGAACCCCATTATTCATGCTAAAAAGTGACTTAGCTTAGCTAAAAAGTGAGGTATCATATCTCCGAATTTCTGTCCACCACAAAGGGATTAGGGAGAGAATGTATACGTATGTATAATAAGTCTAAAGATACTCCAAGAACGTCCCCTTTTACGTTTAATAACTAAGTAGCTGATTACGCATATTCCAATCCGCAACTAGCACTGAAAACTATGTCCCTATATACCACAATAAGTACAAGGGTTACTTTCCATTAATCTGCTGATGGAAAGAGATGCTGTGGGCGGTTCTTTTATCCCAGTGGACTGGTCCTAAGGGTGAGTACTCTCGCAATATGTTCACGAAATTTCGTACGAACGAATATGTTACATAAATTTCTTTCAGGCTAATCAAAGGTTGGGTGATCACGGACAGCTGGTTTTTTAATGATGTGTAGTTACTTTATACCAGACATTTAATCCAGATAGCACATGAGTCATAGAGATGACGATTAAAAAAGAAATAGGTTAGTTTTCGAGTAATGTTTTCACCATCTATGTAAGTGAGAAATATAATAACAATGTTTTGAATTTCATAAAATAATTGGTACACAAGTAGAATGATAACACTATCTAGGGACCAATATTGTTGAATCCTTGTTAATGACTAACGTGTAGTATTATTTGAAGTAAAGTAGGCACAAATTTACGTCCCGTTTAAAGGTTCACTTAGCTATGATTACGGCTCAAAAGCAATAAGCATCAATCAGTTATAAACTAAGCAGGAGATAACATTCCATTCCCAGACAGTACCAGACCTTATTACCACAGTCAGCATATAACATATACATATAAAAAAACAATAGACAATTACTTACTCTAACCATTGACTAAAAGCCCCTTTTTCTGTTCATATAATACTCATTACACCCACAACCTCATTTTCCCAAACCAGCGAAGCCCCTTAGTGTTACGGGTCGATATTCTATCCAAGCACTCACAGAGGGTGACCCTCCCTCCGACCCTCATTTCCCTCCGGAACCCTCCCGCTGTTACCGCTGACATTTTATGAGGTTGTTAAGAAAGCGTGTGTATGATATTTTGAAGCTTTAGGCTGTAGACGCTTTAGAAATATTAGGAGGTTCTATCGTTATCATAAAGGTGAATGTATAATTTATATATGTAGGTACCTACTACGCATCAACCGATTCAGAATAAAGAATAAATAAAGAGGGGTAAAGAGGGTACAGAAGTATAGATCACGGATCCTGATTTTCCTTGATCCTGAGAAACCACTTTCGCTTCATTGACATTCATAACAATCCTCATTAACTCTCGACTTTATTTTCCTAATTCTTATTTCTATATACTGATATTTTCAGCTATCGGAAGATTAAAGCACATTAAGCAATATATGACAATCCCGATAAAAATGCTGAAGGTTATTGATGACACGTTGTGTCTCCTAGTTTCATTTCAAGCGAATGGGATAGTCCGACGTCAATATAACCTAGGTATGTATTTCATGGCTTAATATCACAACTACCCAAAGCCATAGATTAGAAACCTGTAAACTGTATATTGCCGACACTTTAACATCGTTTAATGTACTCAGTACCATCAGGGCAAGCCTGAGAAACCTTGTACGTATACCTAAACTTAGAATCATAGAGTTTTGTTTATTTCACATCTTTTATAGTTTGCGAGGTAGTTAGAGGTTTGTGTGCCTATTTGCGCAAATAAAAAGGATTTCTTATACCATATAGACAATTCACAAGTGATGTTCCATGTCGCTGTATACAAGCGCTGACTATTGCCTATTCCAAAGAATAGAAAGTCCCTTGCCGTAGTTGTGTTTCGGAAATATCGTGAATACTAGGAGTAAAGTAGAAATTTTAATCAGCACATATTCTAGCTTTCCTTTCGATTCTTGCTTTTATAATAAGTACTAGTACCACTTTAGGACCTGAATTTTATATAAAACAGTCGAATTACTCGTAGGCACGTTTAAACGAACAAAAATACCTATTAGAATTCACACAACTATTGTAATATTCTTACACAAACAAGATATCCATGTGAGTTAAGCGCCTTTATCAAATAATTACGTAACGAAACGAAATGGACGGGACATTTAGTGCAGTATAACTTATAGCAAATATTCTTAAATTTCTTAAACATGAAACAAAACCGTTTTGTTCAAATAACCTGAGCCTCAACACAGACCTTTGCAAAAAGTGGTCATATCCTAGAAATCTAAGATGCATGGCTCATATAATATTCATTACTTAAGGAATTGTGATTAACATATATCTACTACGAGTATTTATCGATCGAAATCATCAAATACAATGACTCCAACATTCCAAAACACATCCTGCAATAAGCAGCTGACAAACATACTCAAACGAAGGTTGCAGCAAAAAACCGAACCGATCGAAGCCATAATGGCATGTTCACAAAAACCTCCGAATACAGATGGCAAATAAAAAAGTGCAAGCGACCTTCATTCGAAGCCTTAAGGGCTTGCAGGGAGCGGAGGGCGGGGCTTAACTTGACTCCGCCCCCGAATGAACAAACACGCCTTTCCGTGCTAAGTGAAGGAAAGTTGGCAATTATTTTACTTAAGGGGAACTTAATTGTTGGGGAATATTTATTGGAATAGGTTTGTAAATTATACACTAAATAATAATACTGGAGACTCATCAATATTTCGACAGCCAGATAAGCGTTTCTTCTAATCACGTTACCTAACTGCGTACTTTAGTAACTACTATAATAAAAACTTTGCTACACTTATCAACCTATATAGTAGAATACATTTCTTAGTTATATTTATGTTATATCTGAAGTATAAAGCGACTAAGGGTAGACTACCACTGGATCGCTAACTCCCTATCACTTATTACTATAACTAACTTAATAGGTAGGTTTGTCTAAAGTGCCTATATACATATTTATGTCCTAAGGCTATTTAGCTACCTTTATACATTTTACAACGACAACATTCCATCCAGTCATACATTCATCTCCAGTTAACCTTCAACCTATTATCACCTCATACCCCAATGCCACAATTAATTAATTAATCATCAATCCCTATTAAAACCGCAATAGTTCGCATGGTACGCCCTCATTAAAACCAAGTTGGGAGGTCCTAAGACCCAATGGGAGGGATTAACCGCATCCCTTCATTAGGGGCGTGCCCTCTGAGGCAATGGGCCTGCAATATCGATCGGTTATAATGTACTCGTGTATCTGTGACCCTTTCTGAGTCATGGGTATGTTAAGGATTCTTATAGTAGTGACTGTTATATAATAAAAAAGGTGTTAGGAGTACCTATAACCGCCGAGAGTGTATGAGAGGATGTATGAATGTCAATGAAGCGAAAGTGGTCTGTCAGGATCGGGACAAGTGGGGATCCGTGATCTCTGCCTACCCCTCTACAGGGAATCAGGCGTGATGTGTATATATGTATGTTATAGTAGAGCTTAGTGTTGATATGGTGTTTGTGTGTTAAGTGTGGTTGTAGTTATCCAGTTGTAAATGGAGGTATAACATTTGTAACAGGGTTGTTAGTATTTGAATTGATTGTTATGGTTAGCGGAATCTGTGGCGGAATAATGCTGTAGTGCCCACTAAGTCATATTATCTTTCCTTGCGACGGATTTATTAGGATTACGACACAAATAACTTATGTATGAAACGCCTATAAAATGCTCTATTTCACATCTTTACTTATATACAAATATTATCTTCTATACTACTTAGTTACTAGAGCTTTATAACACATACATACATATAAAACACATATCGTATTAAAATACAGCTCGTATTACCCCAAAAGAATCCAAACTGCCGCGCTTATCATACGAATTGACATTCCGAGTATTGAACCTTAGTCTCACGGAGGTTCGTTTGAAAAGAGAACAAGTTTCCCTCCCGCCCTCTGCCGCCCTTCCCCGCAACTAACGCGCAGCCCACCCACTAAGGCGACCTCTCCGTGAATATAGATGAGTTATTGTTCACTAAGGACAATGGTGAAGGAATAGGTGTTTTAGTATGAAGGTAAGGAGTTGGCGGTTCTGTTTACTAATGTACGGCGGTGTTTCTAAAGGATTAAGGTAATTGTAATTGGTAGGTATTTAAGTATCTAGTAAATGCCAGTCGTATAAATAGACTGATGCATTCTTGTTGCTATATCGTAAATGGTGGCTTAGGGACTAGGGCCAAAATGAGTATAATTAGCGGTTGGCTAAACACTTTTCACTATTTCACTAGATACAGTGTATCTGAGGTTCTATAGATCTCGAAATAAAAGGACCTACGAACTGCTACCTTTAAGTCTATCCCTCATAGGTTTGTCTTTAAAAATCATTGATTTACCTTTAAAATCCGTCACTGGCTTATCTTACAATCCCAACCTATCAAGTACTTAACACGACACTAAACCGCTTATTGGTGTCACAATAAGCTTTTACAAGGTAAAAGAACTTTATTTGCGATTCCTCTTAAGATATATTCAAACTTCGGACCTTATATCCCGATAATATTTTGTAAATAATATTTGAACTCTTATTTGCAGAGAAGAAAAGAAACTACTTGTCGAGAAAAAAGTGATTGTTGGGAGGCACCCAAGAGAACGTTTTTGTACCTACTTTCGCATAATAGAACAAACAAAGTGATACTCGTATGTTTATTTTGAGGAATAAAACTGACCGAATCTATCTATTTATTTTAAATTAGATAAACGTATCTGACGGTTGAGATCTTCGGTGAACAAAATGGTGTTAAGACGGCTACCGTATCGTCTGGATTAGTAATAATAAACATCAACAAAGGATGATCTAAATATAGGGCTATAGGCTTCAAGCAAGCATAGACTGACGATATCGATGGGATAATCTGCATATAGACTTAGCCTATGGTTAAAGGACTTATAAATGTGAAGCACTACGTATTGCCAGACGATTCACTGCGATTAGCCTCCCTATTTATCTATTACGTTATGACTTGATATTTTCAGTGTATGATGGATTTTAAGTGACTAAAGATTAAAGGCTTTACTTATTGAACTGCCCTTACAGTAGAGTCATCATCTATGTAATGACTTCCAAGGTAACTTACAAGAATATCTCATCTTGTGGACACATGGAACGTCTATCTACCCTAAGTAATAACAATCATTAGTGCCTATATTTAGTCGGCAACTTCGTTAGCGTCAATCTATTTAGAGTACAAACTCTTAGGAAGTTTCACATTGCTACCCCTCATCAGTTAAGTGGAGTATAGCCATGAAATTAAGTTAGTTGATTAGGTTTACATAGTTTAAGACATGGGAATAATCTTGAAAGACCATCAATCATCAATATGTCAGTATGTATTGCCACAAAACAATATCACTCGTGATGTTTCATCCAGCCACTACCAGTGACCTTCTTGAGCTCATCCCTCCACCTGGCAGGGAGCATCCTACACTAAGTTTGAATTGCGGCGTCCATTCGAGAACCATCTCGAAGTATATTGGCGATTAATTTACGACTAGAGTTTGCAAGTCTGCCATGACAGTTGACAGCATTGTGCTCGAAATACGAATTTAAAAATAACGGCCGCCACCCTCCCACTAACAAAAAACGCGGCAACGTGACTGCGTATTGTGCTTTCTTATTGTTAATAGGCACGCCATTATCGAAGGATAGAAATTGGTTGAAATGTTGTTATAGGTTTACGGATGAGAAGTTTCTTCGAATGATTCAATTTGATACTAGGAGACTGAGATGTAGTTTAACTTAATTCTGGTGAATGTAATCACACGTAATATTAATCATGTAGTCATTGATATTCAGTACTTACCTAAAATAACTTGGTGTATAAGCTTTAACGAGTATATCCTATGATTTATCACATTTAATTGAAATTCTAAATGGACATCGTAGGTTGAGCTAGTTGGTTAATTTGTCTTATCACGGGCCTTCAATATAATCTACTTCATAGTCAAAACATACTGAAAAATATATGTAATACGAAAACCTGGCAGTGATTTCACGAGATTTTAGTATTTACTATGGTAGACTTTAAACAATTATGATGCAATGAAGTGAGTAAGGATGGTAGCTTATCTGAGTCTTGTTAAATGTTTTACTGCCGGAGTTTAACTAATGGACAGTGTGTAATGTTCCGCTCTCAATATCTCTTGAGTGGTATACATTAGCAGGCATACAGTGAGTCGTGCCATAACAGAAAGGCCCTCACGGTCGAAAGCCATTTCATCGCCGAGAACAATAGATATTGTTTCGCCAACTCAACGGAACCGCTAATAAGAGTAAAAGCCTAGTAAAAACCTAATGCCGGCAGAACAATGGCGGCAACTACTCACGAACTCCTAAGTGGCTCTTAGTGAACCGTTACGCCGCTAATGAGCGTCTGCCAACAGATTAAGGCTCAGCACGCTGAAGGAGAATGAATAATTCAGGATTTTTTAATTTGCAGTGTCGGCTGATTAAAATTCATGGAGCGAGCTATGCAAATGCCGGCCGGGCCTGCCTCGGGGGCGGAGGCCAAATCGATGGGGACACGCGTGCGTGCTGCCCGCCACGTGGTCTCGGCCGCCGCCTCAACAGATGGCAGCAGCGGTTGTACGCACGCGTCAACTTATTGAGCGCACTCACACAGCGGGACGCCGCACTGACATAAATCATATGATTCTGAGCACGGCCATGCGGCTCGCTCGGAATTACCTTCGCGTAATGACGCAAATCTTATCTTGTTGCCATTTTAAACCCTATTCCCTTGATCTAGACCGTAAAGTGGTCTAACGGGGTGCGTAGAGTGTATTAGAGTGGGCTAAATGAGTAGCCGCTTCGTGTACGTCAATTACAGTGGTTGTCCGGCCAGTGCGTCGTTTACTATGCCGACATACCGGATGGGAGCCAGATAGAGGACGTGCTGAAGATGCCAGCACCACGGATTTATTTGCTCTCAGATTAGATAATAGAACGCTTGTTGGAAGTGACGATATTGCGAGTAGGTTAGCTAGTTTCCAATTACGTTTCTAGGTAAACTTTTTGAACTTCAAGTCTTTAGCAATCATTACTCACTAATTGTGAGACAAGATTTGTTGGCATTACAGAGTAATTTATATGATTAAATGTATGATATTTAGGTCGGTGAGACTAATGAAATAACAAAAGGAAGAGGCAGCTTTAATGCAAAAAAGAAGTTCTGTCACATAATACATTATTATTTTACGTTCAAACTTTTAAGAAAATGTTCTTTTATCTGCTAAGATACAAGCATTACTTTTACGTAGCTATCAAAATTTTATGCACAGCATGTGCCGTAAATCTTGATCTTCTAAAAGGCAACTCAGACCTATAACTATGTCATATATAACTATGATATATGAGTATGTAACTATGACAATAATTTCGATAAGTGTACTATATATGTACAACCTTTAAATATTTTTAGACATCAGACAGATGTTTTTATCGAAACAAAACTGACCATAGGGAGCCATACCATACCAACCTATAGCCTACGGAAGCTAAAAATAAAATTATTAAGACTTAATAGCAGGTATGGCATTGAAAAATCAAATCCAAGAACATAATAATATCACCATTCTGTCAGTAAAGAGGTCAATCTTCATTGATAACAGGCCAGACTGATAACAAATTCCAGCCATGCAAGACGCGGCTTAAATTATTCACATAAATTACAGTCAAGGCGAAGAGAGAGAAAAAACGTCTGTGGAGTTTCGATTCAATGCAGCTCTGGTGACAAATACCAGGCGCGCAGAGCTCCGCAGGAGATGTCTGTGATGTGAAACGGAGCGTCTCCGATTCTGTGCGCAGCGGAACGAAACCAACTGTCACACTGACATGCGAAAGAACGGGCGCAGTGCGTGTGCTTATGTGTGCTTGGTAGGGTTGTCGAGGGTTCTATAATATTTTGACATTGGTGAAAGTTATAATGTACCTAAATAGAGATCCCGCCACATAAATTGGCATTTGGAGGCGTCGCCACAGTCGCGTAATTCAGTGTTACCAGTAAACACGCCAAAACTAGCACTCACTGTGCCATACGGCTCGATACATTATAGGTTTCATTTGTAACGGTTTTTGGTTGCAGAGCTATAAACTCAAATAAAACAAATTAATATATCAAAGTCAAAATATGTTTCTTTAAAATAGGCCCTATCACAAGCTCTCTTTGAATGTTATCTTATGATCTAAGTATAAATTAAAAAAACTATTTCAAACATGGCACTGAGCATTGTCTTTACATATTTTTTACCGAGGTTAGTTCAGTGGAGACCCTAGCTTGGAGAAGAACTAACAAGAAACTCCGGAAATCAATTTATTATAATCACCCTTGACAAACATAAAGATTACAAAGAAAATGAGCAGTGTGCCAGTTTTTCCTTAACAATAATTATGATCCATATGGATACGTTTATCGCCTAACGTGGTAAACGGTAAAAAGTGGCTTTGTCCAGCTATCCTCAAAATAAAGATTTTTGCGTCTTAGCCACTATATTATATATTACAAATATTATGTGTTCCTTCACTCTGTACGCAATAGACCGTTTAGTCTGTCCGACGTAGGATTTCCCACAGCTGCAATCAATCTTATACATACACCCTTATATCTTATATCATGAGTATAAATCGCGAATCTCTTAAAACTATTATTTCAAACATGGCACTGAGCATTGTCTTGGAGAAGAAACTTGGAGAAGAACTAACAAGAAAGTCCGGAAATCAACTTATTATAATCACCCTTAACAAACATAAAAATTACAAAGAGTGAGCAAAAAACACAACGCTGGTAATACTAAATTTACCTTTCATACAAAATAGAGTACCCGCCACATAAGGTGGCAGTTGGAGGCGTCGCCACAGTCGCGTAATCCAGTGTTGCCAGTAAACACGCCAAAACTAGCACTCACTGTGCCATACGGCTCGATACATTATATTGAGGTTTCATTTGTAACGATCTTTGGTTGCAGAGCTATAAACTCAAATAAAACAAATTAATATACCAAAGTCAAAAGTCAAAATATTTTTATTCAAAATAGGCCCTATCATAAGCTCTCTTTGAAAGTTATTTTATGATCTAAGTATAAATTAAAAAAACTATATATTGACAAAAGGAATATATATGAGTGAAGTGGAAGGGCGGTTACGTAGGGTCCGGCCTAATAAGACATATATGTAACAGTCAGATAGACGCTATATTGAAAAAAGGTGACGTTAGGAGTACCTATAACCGCCGAGAGTGTATTAGAGAATGTATGAATGTCAATGAAGCGAAAGTGGTCTGTCAGGATCGGGACAAATGGGGATCCGTGATCTCTGCCTACCCCTCTACAGGGAATCAGGCGTGATGTGTATGTATGTATGTAAAAAAACTATTTCAAACATGGCACTGAGCATTGTCTTTACATATTTTTACCGAGGTTAGTTCACCAACCATTTCGGCTGCTCAAGATGCCACGTCATGAAGACCACGACCGCTTTGATAAGAGCGTAACGATTGAGAAGAAGAAGTTCAGCGGAGACCCTTGGAGAAGAACTAACAAGAAACTCCAGAAATCAATTTATTATAATCACCCTTAACAAACATAAAAATTACAAAGAGTGGGCAAAAAACACAACGCTGGTAATACTAAATTTACCTTTCATACAAAATAACACGCAATGGCGGAAACGTCAAATTTAGTTCCAAGTTTGGCTACTGCCACCTTATGTGGCGGGTACTCTAGATTAATGATTGAAATGCAGTATAGTAACAGTTCTTTTTGTCCTTGAATATTGCTTACTGACAGGGAGGAGGAAATATTGAAATTAGGTACATTGTCTTAAATCCTGTATCACCGGAACAATAAAATTAATGCAACGTTTATAGAGAGTTTTTCTAATGAGGTCAGGTTTATTTTTATGTATAGTAATCTATTTTAGTAGATTTAATATTAATAAACGAGTATTTACTCCAAAACGTATCCTACCCAAAGAAAATTTTATGACAATAAGTAAAGTCCTACTATGATTAATATACTTCGATAATTTTCCTGTTATTAACCATATAATTTTTTTTTTATACAATAACGTTTGGCAACCCTACCCCACCTACTGAATTACGCCATTGTGTACAGAGATCACGTATGACATTCATTGGTATTTTGTTCATTATGCATTGTTTGTGCACATAGCAGAGACTAGAGAGGATGTACATACATATACATCACGCCCGTCTTCCTGTAGAGAGGTAGGCAGATATCACAGATCCCCATCTGGCCCGATTTAAACTACTTTCGCATTATTGTCACTCATACACGCGTTGGTTATAGGTATAGGTAGGTGGAGAGGATATATGAATGGTTATAATAGTATACCAACAGCAAAAACTTTGCAACAGGATCCATCCCATTAATACTATCATAGTCTTAAGAACCCTACCCTTTTTCGATAGCAATGAATACAGAGAGAATTTTATAGAATTAGTAATGTTTGTAGACTTATATTTAATTTTAATGCAAAGGCATACATGTGAAGAGTTCATTAGTAGATTCTAAATATACAATGAAGATCATAGAAGTAGATGTAATTGCAGAATACCGTAATATTACCATTTCATTATGTTCATTTAACTTTCAATAGTTCAGTTGTAATTGATACATTATACGACAAGTGTGACGTACATTCACTTATTTCGTATTTTAAGTATACTTTACATACATGTGTAATTAGTTTATTCAGGTAAATATTTATTGGATTGTAAAAGAATTGCTTAATGACTATTTCTACTTCTCAATTATTTATTTGGAAGAACTGTTTCTACTTCTCTTAATAAGGAAAAACATACTTTGAAAAATGGCATCCATTTCTGTTAGACATTTTAGAGTTATCCTTGAATCTATTTCTCTGATTTAGTCACCATTTTAAGTCACAAGTGAAGAGATAGACTCTAGTCTAGTCTAGTATAATATATAGATAGCTTCTTGGTACCTTATAATAAGAAAAAGTTCTCTATTCGTATCATTACTGAATCTTACCAAAGAAGAAGGCTTGAAAGTTTCCTTTCTATCTTCCTGCATTCTTTCATTTCTCCAACAAATAGCTACCTGACAATATTTACCCTCACTACATACATACATACACATCACGCCTGATTAACTAAAAAACTTGATCGTCCAAGTTTATCACCCATATAGATACAAAAACGTTGTTGATTTCAATGATTGTACAAAACATATTAGATGTCATAGAAACAGAAACAATAAGTATAGCTTAATTGGCTTTTATCCCGATGTGTCGAAGAAGGTGACTAAGGAACAAGCGGTGAAGAGAATCTTTTGAACGACAGTTTAGATATCACCACTATTCTATATCATTGCCATTACACCTCGATAGTTTATCTAAACGACCTGATATTGTATCTCCAAGATTCTATACACCATCCTAGAAATTCAAGGTTTTGTTCCATGTACGTAGAAGCATAAAAGAATAAATTGTTTTTTACTCCTGCCCCACCTCAATAGAGATGCGTAGCTACCTGTATTACGTGTTACGTTAACGCCGCACCGTACATTATCGCTTAATCACGTTTCACAATTACGTTTTTCTCCTGTTCGGTTGGACCCGGCGGTTGCGTTGCCAGACACTAGAGATGGCGGTAGTGTACATGTTTTACTCTGAATTGGGTATTTATTATACTCAATAATTTGGTACTAGAGGTTCTATAGTATGAGATAGTTATCGAGGTTGTAATGAAGTGATTTCTGTGCTGATGGGCGATTAAAATGTACCAGATGATTTATTTCCAGTTCGAGTATCGTGTAAGTGATTAAGATATTGTATTATACCATAGCATCCTATGAGATTTGAGCTATGTATTAAACACATTCAAACAGAACATTGACAGAACTTATATTCTATACGGATTATATGATTATAGACCTAAGTTTAACGTATTTATACCCTGATGCTGAAACTATGCAGTAAGTAATCTTTCATTATTCTGAATACCCTGTCTATTTGATGCATATAAAATACTACATAAACTTAGACCTGTAATTTACCACCTACACTAGTACATTTCTTAACCAGTGATACTCATACCTTGCAGTATTTACTCCACATTATTGTACCCAACTTTTCATTCTATAAGCAGTGATACTCATACCCTGCAGTATTTACTCCACATTATTCTACCCAACTTGCCCATCCCTATCGCAGCGCTTGCCCTCCATTGAATTTCGTCTGAACCCCGTCATCCGCGACCTGTTTTGTTGCGTTCCGGTATACCGTATCCCTTTCTGCCATAGCCAGGGTACATCTTGGCATCCCTGTCTACCCGAATAGCTTCCTTTGTGGGGAATCGTCTGAGAATGGAGCAGATGTTTACGGAGTAGCGACGGTAATACGAAACTTTCCATGTTTACTCAGCAGATTATGGTGTGAGTACGAAAAGTTCTAAGGCTATAAGACTATTGTTGGTTTAAAAAGCTACGGTTAATCCCCGTAGATGTTAGAGCCTACTTGAATGGATAAATATTGCTATAGCTTTGTATAGTAATCTTGTTTGTACTAGGAAAAACGTATCTGCAGATATGTTGTTGAAATAAATGTTAAATAATTTGTACTTTTTTGGTAGGTTTCTTTATTCCTGGATAGACATGCTTAGGTACTGTATTCAATATATTATTATACTACTAGCAGGCTTACTTCTTGGTACGGTGTAAGAGGTGACTATGAAGTAAGTGTAAGAATTTTGCTAGGTATATTTACTAAAGCCATTACAACCCTGATTAGTTGCAAACTGGGACCACAGAGTTCCTATAAGTTACGAAAGGATTCTGATACTTATTGTTTAATAAATAAGATTTTTACACTTTAAATAAAAGTATAGCTAGGTAGTTATATTTTAGCACAGTTACATAGTAAAGAAACAATAAAGAATGATCGTGAATAGGGTATTCAAGCCTCCACCGAACAAGATAAATGGCGTGCGAAATTGCTTCTATCCTATAGTGTTACGTCTAATAAATTACTTAGGTGTTACTATGAGATTTATCAAGTTTTCCATACATAAAGGAAAAAGCGAGCTTATATCGTTATGAATTACTTAAATATAGATACGTAATTTTGGAAGTTATCATATTGGCATTTTAATTATAATTACTAACATAGATAAGAAGGATTTTTGTTGCCATTATAAGTTTTAGTACTATCGTAAGTAGATAGGCGTATAAATTATTTACCACACCATCTAACTATACCTCTATACTTATACAATCACTAACCCATCAATTACGGAGATGGAAACCCAAACCTCTGACTACCCAAATGTGCTACTGGTCGTGAAATGTATGTATGCATGCATCCATATGTTCGTCTTTCTTCACTTCAAGTGCAAGAGAGCATCGAGTGAGTCCATTAATCTTAGATGTTGTCAGATTTCTTGCTGCAATCTCTTGTAAATGACTTCCGCAATACAGTTGAAGCTTTTATTCTTGATATATACATACTGGTATAGATTTTCTTTAGTAACCAGCTTGCATTATGATGGTAATCCGCATATTCCATTTAAAGACAGGTTTTCTTAATTTGTAAAGATGGAAAAAAAAGTGTATAATAAAACATATATGTTGTTCCGACGCATCGTCATGATAGATATCATCTTGTAGTAAGGAAGTTTTGATAAAAATAAATATGCAAATAATAATGGACTTTTCGGCTTAATTAGAACATACAAGAATGTAATCTAACCTGAGAGTAGTACACTATATTATCAAAAAGCTTGCAAAACCTGCTGTCTTTAAACATTCAATAGAGGACAAGACGCCGTATGATACAGTAGATCCATGATGAAAGAGCGAGATACAGAGTTCAAGAAGTGATGAGTGATGATGAAGAGTTTGATAAAAAGGAGAACTCAAAACAACCAGCTTACATTTCTGCAGTACCAAAGTAGACAACGATTATTCATTCATATATACAGGTAACGGTAAAGAACAATCTCTTTACCATAAATATCTTCTCAGCCATCTTTATCTTTAGCTGAACTATCAAAATTGAACTTAATATTTTAGTACCAAATGTGACAAGCAGTAATCTTATTACCAACTAAATTCATTTAACCCTACTCCTGCCACAACATGCCACCAAAAAGGCCCTTTAAACAATTCTATTTACGTGGCAGTCTACCACAATTACTCACAATCACAGTACCTCTCGGGAGCTGGCTAATAGCAGCTCATTAGTATTGTCAACAGCCTGAGACTGAGTGCAGAATTAACTGTAATGAACGAGCCGTTTCGCGGAGCACGCAAAATGGAAATAGCTAGCGGTTCTGTCCCGCTAATGCGTCCGTTCTGATTTAGAAGATGGATGACAAAAAAGAGTTTATATTTCTCGTTTGTAAATGGCTGTGGTCCTTTGAGGAAGGAGGAAAAACTGTAAGATACAGTGGAATAACGTAGAAGAAGAGAAAAATATTGCTTGTATGTAATGTGAACATTTAAGTAACTAGTTAGTTATTGCTGGCATGAGAAGTATTTTGATTTGGGTTCCCGTAAGATTGTAACGTGTATACCCATTTGCATCGCCATGTAATGTTGTGAATGATTTCAATTATTTTATTACAAGACTATTAATTATTTACTCATACATACATATATTCACGCCTCTATGCCGTCAATTGGATAGGTAGAGACTATCGATCGCCACCTGGAACGATCCTGACAAATCGCTCTTGCTTCAATCACACCCATTAATTAACCTTCTCAGTTCTCATACATTATTTTCTGTTCTTCACACTACGTAAACGCGCCTTGAGAAGAATGTCTCCAATTTGATCTGTATAAGTACTACGGTAGGCTGCAATAATAGTATAAGTTCCCGTGCAACTCTAACTTCTACTTTGGCTTTATAATTATTTAATCCCATTCTTATTTTTTTTATGGATCAACCCATCATCAAAAACATCCAAAATATTCTCATTTCCAAGAGCAATATTATCTTCAATTAAAGCTTGTATTTCATACCAATTTAAACTTCTACACAGCTATAAAATAACATGCCAAAACAAGCTAATTTACGGCTTGAATCAAGCTTGAAACGACACTCCCGGAAAATGTCCTTTTGCGGTGCCGTGACATTCATTTCTTGGCGCTCAGACGTAAATATCTTTCAACTTCAACGAGCTAATCCACCGCCATAATTGGAACCAGATGCGCTTCGATTAACACTTCCACTTGACTAATACTCAGCGATTAGTTTTCGAATATAACAGACTGTAAGCATATGATATTGCAAAATCATATTATTAATAGATTGTTATATATGAATCAGAATGAATGGCAAATTAAATTACTAAACATAAACTTATCTACATTACCATTTACATTTCAATGTTACTTGTAACTCTCTTGTACGTAACCGAAGCTGCCTAGTGCAGAAATGTATCCGATTTTTCTCTTCTCGACTTTGTATTATAAACACAAGCATAACTCAAAAAGTGATATGAGACTTCAAACAATCATGTTGGCAAGTCGAATGATAATCGATCAATGCACGATCAATTGAATCTGCCTCTTTGTTATAATCGCCTCACGAACAATCCTATTATCTTATAATATCTATATTATAATATCTTATCATGTGTAAAACGTTTGATCAAAGCGAATGTAATACGAAAATGTAATTCGCTATGTTTAGCAATAACAAACGTATAAAGTTGTTCAAAGTTTGTGTCTAATACTCATTCTGATCCTTTAATGTTTATAATTTGAAAAATCCAGCAAGCAGCCACCGAGGTAATGATATCTAATTTCCTTATCTTATAGCGCAATAAATTTATCAAAATCTGCTATCATATTAAATACCCATCATCTAAAAACAATTCCAACAGAGTTAAACTGTATCAAACTCGTTAAGGTACGCAGAATCGGGGTCTCGTTCTAAGCTCGTTCTGTTTAATGGTCAATTCATAAGCGCTGAGGCAGGCCGGCTAAACAAGACGCTCGATATGGCCTGATTGTGATCTCTGGCCACCCACTCACAGAATGTATTACTTGCGCTACATTCGGTTATGGACATACTGTTGTGAAATGGTCTCAAAGGAATTGAATGTAAGGTTGTGTGTCTGGTTGCGATGGACGATATTAATTGCAATTGGGTTTTAATACTGTTATTAACTTTGCAATATTGATTAGTATATGTACCTAGGACATACACATAGATCAATAATAGGTTGTACCTTGGTTCGTGGTTGTACTGACTTGTATTTATAACCTAACGTTTTAATAGGTTGACATAATAATTAACTAGAAACATATGCATAACGACTGTCAGCTTCTTAAGAGTAATCTGAAGCTTTCTAGGCTTTTTAGAAAAGATTTATTCACGGGTCTTTTTAATACCAGCTCTCATTACAAATAGAAGTCACAGACTAATATAATCGTCTAAACGTTGACATAAAATACCCTACGCTATCCAAGTTATGGATGAATTTAGATATTACTGTAAACACCAAAGTGTATAGTTGTTAACGAGGCGAAGGTATTTTTAAAAGATTGGGAAAATAGGGATCAATAATCTCTGTTGACCCGTTCGTATAGGGAGTCCGTCGTGAATTGTATTAATTTAGGTATTTTATACGCTGTTGCTAGTGTCAAAAAGTCAGAACTTTGTTTGGAACGTACAAAAAGTTTCAGACCGAAGTGTAGACTCATAAATTTCAGTCAGTGCACGAAAGAGTTTTCTGAAAAACAAATACAATGTGTAGACAACTCTCACAACTCGACAACTCAAAGGTTTGTTTTTGATTTTTAAAAAGACAAATACAGAGTCGTAGCATGTTTAACTTTATAGAGACTGCTCTAGTTTAACTTTAGTACCACAGATGTAACCGTACTAAGGAACCTTTGGTTTTTTGTAATAACGTTCTAGTAACATAATAATAATAATATTAGGACATTATTGCACAAATTGAACTAGTCCCTTTGTAAGTACATTTAAGACTTTTGTTAAGTGTACTAATCAACGTATATTTAAAAAAATGTATACATATTATATATAGATCAATACATATATGTCATATATAATCAACGACCAGACTGCAAAGCGTAGTTCTTAACTTTGCCTCCACCGGGAATCGAACCCGGGACCTCACGATTAGCGAGGTGTCTAACCGATCGCGCCACGGAGTCGTCAAACATTTCTGGACTAAACCTGGGTTGTTCATAGAACCAAACTTTTGTAATAAGACGTTATAAGTTTAGGTTCAGATAGAGGCACATTCCCATTGGGAGGTTCTCTGTATTTAATTGAAAAATATTTGACAAATGGGCCCTCAATCCAGATGGACACGGGTTTTGTAACTCAAGAATTATAATTCATTATCAGTATGTACTATAAGGGAGAAGATACGTTCAGTAATATAACGACAGATTACTACATACTTATGATTATATGAATCGTCTTGGTAAGTATGTGTAAGCATCGGTTAATAGTATAAACTTTATGGTAAAACAGCTTCGTACTGCCGAGGGTGGGTATTCAACCCCTATCTACCCGGTAATACTACGGTGAGGGAAAACATCGTGAAGAAATCTACCTGTTCCCCGAACAAGTAATAGTTAGTAACTGTAAAGGGCGACATGGCTTATCACCTGTCACATTGAGTACTAACTATCTGGTCAACACGTGGGTTCGAGGTGGTCATAGAATTACTACCTTCGCAATTGCGGAGATGGACACCCCGCAAGGGTTAATGGTCGTCAACGCGTTTGTCTTTTTTATCTACCCCAAAGAATGAACAGTCGTGAAGCTGCAACACGGCTCGGCAAGACACGGCTACATCATCGGAACATCTTAACTACACACTGGATTCCCCACCGTTAACTAGCATTGCTAATTAGATTCATATTACACTAAGTATTCCCCTTACGAAAATCAAATATAGCATACCCATTGCACAGTCCCAAAATACACACCTTACCTATTCTATGTATAGAGTAAATTGCTACCTTATCCTAAATAAATAGAGTTGAAAATGGGTTACAAATAAGGGTTAGTGTTAACCCGTAGTGACACCTGCCTTGTTTAATGGTTGACCTCCGATCGTAACCCTCCGTAAATCTTGTTAATATATTTTCTAGTTCGATTCCGTCGTTGGTTCAATGAAATTGTAGTTGAGGGTTGTTACGCAAAATCGTTTTCTATTATTTGATCCTGGCATAAACAGAGACTTCATTAACAGCTTTGTTTGTACATACATTCACGACCTATAATCCCTATCGGGATGAACAGAATCTCGGTCACTATAAGATTGCTTTCCCAATGGCTCATAGATTCTATTGACCCCTAAAACCTAAGTTGCTTTGTGCTGGAAAGAACGGCAGCTAGTTAGCAATTTTATTTACGTCCCAGCTAACACAGGACACAGCTTTTAGTGCCTGTTCTCTTGTTACTTTTACTCTTGTTTTTAGTTAGCTAAAGTGTATAATTTTGACAAGTTATCTAATAAAAATTTAAACTGCAACGTAGATAATGTTTAGTCATACGAGTATAAAGCGTAGAAGATAGCACAAAGAATGAATTTAAACTCACTTCTTCTCGCGGATAATTACCTCTATTACCTTACCTTATATCTTATCTTACCTCATGCGCAAAATAGACAACTAAACAATTACAGGTACGTTCAAAAACATGATGTCTGTACACAATTAAAAATTCAAGTGTTGTAGCTGACATACGTTGTAATTGTGGGAAAATAAACATTTGCTCCATTGATCGGTTCGTTAAGGACTTGTAAGAGGGGACATAGGGGTGCTGTCAATAGGAATAACTGTGCCTCAATTAATTTGACATCTCGATTGACTCTTGTTGGCTGTGGAATAACGAGTGACTTTTTGTAATCTATTTTGCTGGGATATTCAAACGTGCGTTCCAAAATCTGTTTTGATATACCTACATATGTAGTATTTTTACAATGGCACAATATTCATCAGCTATGCTTTAAATTGTAGCCTACAATAGAATGATTTATTTGCTTAGTTTATTTTTGTGTTTGATATAACGTCGCGTCGCGTGTCGAAGAAGTTTGGTTTTAAGTGTGTGGATTTCTGTGACAATTTCCGGCAATAGTTATTATTAAATTCCATTGTGATATTGTTTATTTGTTTCATGTATGTTGTTGTTATGTATGAATACTACGGTGAGGGAAAAACATCGTGAGGAAACCTACCTGTTTCCCGAACAGGTAATAGTTAGTGCTTGTAAATGGCGACATGGCTGACCACCTGTCACATTGAGTACTAACTATGTGGTTAACATGTGGGTTCGAGGCGGTCATAGAATTACTACCTTCGCAATTGCGGAGATGGACACCTGAACCTCTGACTACCCCGCAAGGGTTAATGGTCGTGAACGCGTATCTATATGTTGTTGTAGTACTTCATCTTGGCAGGAAGGTATATTTTAATATACTGTATATTTGTATAGATCGGTTGTGTTTATATGAAGTTTAACTTTAACAATATTAACTAAGGTAGTTCTGTCTTAGACTAGGTATATTGAAAATACATGATTATATAAAAAGCATTTTAATTCTAATTCTTAGTCTATTTGTGATTTTTATATTATTCTATTCGCTAGATTGAAGTCTGTCGTCTTCCTCACTGACATCAAGGATGGCTCTCTGTATTAACCTTTTTAACTTCCTTATGGATCTATCCGACCGCAGACTTCTTATCTCCGAAGCAACAAAGTTTCCGAAAATCTGGTAATATAAATCAAAGTTCAATAATGAGTACAATTCTAACCTGAGCTATTCTAGAAAGTAATATCTTTAAAAGTCCCTAACCCTTATCGTTTTGTATTTATTAGTAATTTGTGGATCGAGACATAATTCACTCTACTTTCCCAAAGAGACTACTACACTGAACGATCCTGTCAAATCCCTCTTGTCTCACTCACACCTATGGTCTGTTTATACCTCAGTAACATGATATCTTCTCGTCCTCTCTATGTAAAAAACTATTGGCTTTGTAATCACTATATTAGCCATGGTTATAACCTTAAATATGTTCACTATAATCTTACCTCTGATTCATCACGTTGTGGCACTTCGCCTATTATGGGGACGTATTCATTCACAGCCAAAGGGTTAGGCTCCTGGTAGTCATTTAAGGAATAAGAAGCGCTTTCACTTCCTGTATCCCTGGTGTCCTCTTCTTGCTCTGGGGCTGAACAACTCTGACTCTTACTCTGAATAAAAGAAAATAGTTTAATAAACTTAGCAGTGGAACCTACATACTATATAGTTTTAAGAGATTCGCGATTCATACTCATGATTAATAACAAACGGGAAACGTCGGGTTAATAAAGGTAACTTTATTATATAAAAACATACATACAATATTACAATAGGTCTATTAATAATTCATTAATAAAATCCTAAAGTAGATATAAAACTGTATCTGATCTCTATAAACATCGATATAAAGCCGCAGACGCATTTTTGATACAACATTATACTATAGAAAATTACTAAACGCATACTTACTTTTCCGATATTATTTTTAGATTTTACAAACTCTAAGGCCTTGTAGTATTGCCAGGTGCTTGCGGGCTTACGCTTTTCACTAAGGTATTGGCTCCGCAAATTGTGCAGTTTCTTTTGGATCACATCTACATCAACGCCTAAAGCCTTCGCAAGGTACTCGTATTTACGAGCCCTGAGTATTCGTTTCTTGTAATTACGATGTGAGGTGTCCCACAGTTCTCGGCATTTATAACGGTACAGCTTTATCAGAAGCAACACTTTGCTATTAGTCCATATGTCTTGTGGTTGTTCTTCATTCTCGGAGGATGCATAGTTAATTTCTTCCTTTATTATTACTTCTTCGTGTAATTGTTCTGGCGCGGCGTCGGTGCTCGAGTGAGCTGGCGACGCGGCCGGCTGCGACCTGCCCTGCACGAACAGACAACGTTGTGTAAAAGCAGTTGGCACCATTTTGAACATAATATGTATTCATTATGTTCTATTATATATTTTTTATAGCAGTTCTTCTATTGCTCTTTGTTACAACATAAACTAAATTATGAGGTGCACGTATTAACGATACTTAGGTATATCTGCATACATACATTTAGATTGTTTAAAAAATTAATAAGAATTTCAAAAAAAACATACCTCTTCTAAACTTTCCGCGGCTCCCTGATCTTTTTGTTTCGCCAGGGCCTCAAAATATTTAAATGCATACCATTTTGACTTGTAAAATAGGTTAGGGTCTGTAACGAAAACATTATTTAATAACCTGGTATTTTTATCTAAATACGCATGATTCAATATAGTTGGGTAAAAAATACTTATAGTTATTTAGTTAGCTATATAGTTTGTGTTAGACAGACTTGTGCTGTATAAAGTGCAACTTAAAATAACCCTACCGGTACTTAATATTGACTTATTAACCTGATTCTTGGCGACTTTTTCTCTCTCTACATTTCTCTCTCCTGTATCCCCCCATTAAATGCTTCATTTTCTCCTTAACCACTTCAACTGGCAATTCCATTTCTTGACTTATTTGTTGCCACGCCTCATCTTTTTTAGAAGGACAGGTGTCCTTCGAATCCCAAAGGCATCTTTGTTCACTATACAGCGTAATTAGACGTATAGTCGTTGCGTGATGCATAGTAAAATAAATACTATGTAGTGGAAATACAAATACAAGCGTCGGTCACGCGCGCTCCGAGATACTGAAGCAAGTTTTGCTGTCTCGGATCGCTTGCCGGTAGAGGCGCGCGCTCCGCGTGTTTTGTTTCAAGGACAAATGACGTTCGCCGTCCGCGCGTCCCGCAACTGACGTTTGAATGACATCGCATATTGTAACGGCCGGTGTCGCATGAATTATTTTATTTGTATGTAAATGGTAATTGTGTAGTGAAAACTTATCGGTGTTTAATAATAAATTGATACCTACCCGGTTTTTGAGATATTTTTTTTTATCTTATTTATTTCAAAAAATAAATGTAAAGCTATACATCTTATGATTAAGTCGGCTGTTTTTGAGATACTTAATTAGTTCACTGAGAGAATGAGTCATTGTCAATTACTAAAATGTCAACAAAAAATTATTTATGAATGATACTGTTCTTTTTATCCTAATTACATTAGATACTACTGGATATATTATATCTGTAGGTATGTAAATCCTAAGGTCATGATAGAACAAGAGGCCTAAAATAATCGTTTGTCCTAGTTATATATAATTAGTAAAAGAAAAAAAAACATTACTTGAAAAAGTTATTTACTTAGTAGAAAATATGTACACTTTAAGTATCTCAAAAACTTAAAGTACTTAGCGAGCCACTATATTCAAAAAGAAAGATTCGACTTCCTTTTTGATTCTGAGCGACCGCAAATGTGCAGAGATCGTTATTTTTTTCTTTTCATATGACCACTAAAACCTAATAATTTTGTAATATATCTTACCTTTTTATTATTTTTTACAGAAATATCTGATACAATGTTTTTAAAAACATATTTTTCTGAAGAGTTACAACATTGTTTGTAAGAATTCGAAAGTGACGTCTCCAAAATTTCTTCTCGAGCCTTCATCATGTCAATGTAGTCTTTAAGTCTTTCTTAATTTCTTCTTTTAATGATATTTGAACACTACTGTGATATTTACGGTAGGTAACTAAGCGACCTGACAATTTTTTTACATTTTCTAAAGCGGTCCGGTAATTTCGTTTAAGTTGTTGGTATTTTGCAATAACTCTTTCATGACTATCTGCTTTACTTGGGGATTTACCTGTAGCAGTGGTTTCTTTCGTCGCCTCGATCGTTGATTCGGTCTTCTCTTTGTCTTTCTTTTTCTCTCTTTGCAACCTTTTCTTTTGACGCCAGATCTCTCTTTGCATTTGTTTTGCATCTTCATCCATTGCAGGTATTTGCAGCCTATAATAGAGAAAATTACATTATAGGCTATTCGCGTTAAGTAAATAGTGACGTCATGATAATCAGAGGTTAAACTGGCCAATGAGACGTGAGTAAATGAGAAAACAAGTCACATTGACCAATCGCAGACATTCGTTGTCACGTCTCATTGGTCAAATCGTTTGGGTAATGATGACGTCACTATTTTCTTAACGCGAATACACTATAGTGTTAACTGTTTAGGTCGTAGGGGCAGGACGTTGGTGGTTGAGAAAAGCGCAGGACCGTTGATTGTAGATATCAATTGGGGAGGTCTATGTGTAGTAGTAAAAAAAAACATTCTTAAGAAAAGTTATATATACACACATCAAAACTATCTATTACGTTTAAGCCTGTGGATCTAACAATTAGTTATATTGGGTAAAAACACCCATTATCAACACAACTTGTTTGATACCCTTATTAGCAACTAACTGCATACAATACAATTTATTTATCTTCTTTTTATTTATTGTTGAAATGCTCTGTTCGTGCAGTGTTGTGTATTAGTATTTCAAGTAAATAAAAAGAAGATAAATAAATAGCTTACACGAAATAATAATATAAAACTATTGACTTACCTTTTTAGCTGGATATTTTTCTTTACTCTTTCTAAGTCCTTTTCTTTTTGCCGTTTATATTTTTCAGGGTTATTTTTAACCTTTTTCCGATATTTTTTCTGCCTTTCTGAATTTGTTAGAGGCATTTTACCTGAAACAGAACCAAAATATCATTAAATATATTACACCTATAATCTATTATTTAAAAAAAAATAGATATCTAATGTGTACGGGGTTTAATGCTGTGCTGTGTCTTTTCCGTTATTTTTAGGAGTCCCCTTTATACATAACAGTCGACCCTGCAACGTAAAAGACGTCCAATAACGGAAAGACGGCAGTACAAAAATATTTTAAATTATTAAATCTTACATTTATTCCTTTTTTTGTGCCTATATTTGTATCATACCGCAATGGCAATTAAACAAACATACAATAAAATACGTTTTCATAGGAAATAAAGTAATGTATCACTATAAAAACTTACCTTAAAGTAGTGCGTAACGGAAAAGACAGTTTTTGGGCGTCGCAACACGTGAACACAGTTTGTTGATTTTTGGCGACTGACAGAGAGCTGTCAAATTTAGGGTTACCATATGTGAGAGATGATGTTGCAAGGATTAAAAAACAGTCATCATTTGGTAGAAAATTTATTTCTAAACATTGATTTTTGTAGACTGTTACGAAAAAGACAAGAGGATAACCAAAATCAATTAAACTAATGAAATTGATTTTATTTAATTATTTTGTATGAAACATAGCATAAAATACAATAAATTATTAAAATATACATTCTAATATTTCTAAAAAATAATCAATGATTTGGACTTAAATTATGAAATAAAGTTAAAAATCAAATTGAATTTTCAGTTTTCGTGTGTGACATGCTAAAATTAGTCACCTTGTGCGACATTTCATTATATTATGGTAAAAGTACGAATATGTTTGTATTTAATCACTATTCTATTAAAATTCTATATATTTACTTTAACTTGATACCAAATTAACCAACATAGCCTGGTTGAAAACCCATGCTTTTCTGTTTAGATTTTGTGACATGCGAAAAACGCAATGCGGCGCTTTAAAAATAAATGCTTATGTACATTTTAGTAATAAAAATACATTTCCGGAATGCACTAATCACCTACCACATTGAGTACTGACTATCTAATCAACACGTGGGTTCGAGGTGACCATAGAATCACAACATACGCGATTGTGAACCTCTGACTACCCCTCATAGTTTAATGGTCGTGAACGCTTGAAATCTTTACTAACATGCTATATTCACTGATTTATTACTTTATACCTGTTACTAACTAATACACGAATATACGAGGTGTTTGTTTGTATTGTAATTATTTTAAGAGAATAGCTTAAGTATTCACACTACTATGTGAATAAGGAACTAAACGATTGGCGATGTACTGGCAACTGGATTGTTCATGTCATTGGTGTTCATGCAAACATGGGCACGTGCCTGTGAATTAATAACAACATTAATGAGCTTAAAACTTTGTTTCTGTTTAGGGTATTCTGAGATATAACAGACTATCGCATTTCGTTAATAATTTCTACATAACATACCTACGCTTCACGACTTGTGTATACACACTCCCTTTTTTATTATGGCGGGATATTCAGAGGCATGAAAGCCCATCTCCGAAATTGAGAAGGCATGTTAGGTATGGGTCATTCGAAGCCCGCATATCACTCATTCGAAGCCCGCGAATAATTTCTACTATGACTATTTATCGTAATAAGATTAAATACTTTATTATAATATGTTTTGCATTTGCCTACGTACACTATTTACAGTCGCTAACGGTGAGGGAAAACGTTGTGACGAAACCTGCCTATGCCTCGGTATAGGATAGTTAGTGCGTGTATATGGCGATACGTTTCACTACCTATCACGTTGGGAGCTTTCTATCTAATGAAATGCGGGTTTTAAGTGGCTAATACCTAACTTACTTTCGAAATTTCAGAGATAGGCACTTATACAGAGTGTGTATACAAGTCGTGAAGCGTATGTTTATTATGAGAACTATCATGATACGTAAATAGAATGTATTTAATACGCTTCACTATTTACGACTCAATTAAGCTTATGAGTTTATTTTTCCTCTATTTCTTCCTTCATTTAATTCTAGCAATAAATTATCTCTTCATAAAACTTATAAATAACTTAAAGGAGTACTTTTAACAGCCCTAAGTTACGAGATTCCTTAGGGAACAGTATAAGAAGGGGACTGGATAACCGCAGATCGTAAATTAATTGATGCGCCGCGGCTGTTTACAGATGGCGCGAGCTGTCGCTTGGGAATTTCAAATATCCGTCCTATTTTGCATGTTGAGTAACTGCGTAAATGTAGCTTTATTAAGTAAATGTCTTTGGCTGTTAATTGATTAAGGATTATAGTGGTTCCAGTTTTAATTTAGTTTACAATATGCTATGGGATATCCTCTATTATGCGTTCAGAATCACAGCGTTATGTAGATTTCCATCCATATCAGAGTGTGTATTATGTTAGCAATACATAATAGAATGATCAGTTGCAATAACAGCCGCCAAACAATTCTGTCATATCATAACAAGACTGTCATAATTGAAAGTAATTTTAAATAACTACCGAACCACGAGTGTGTGAAGCATTCAGATGTAACTAAAGCGAAATAATATTATGTTCCTATATGGTGTCAGGGACCATCTTTTAAGGCTTTAAATAGCTAATTAAACAGTTTTTTATGTTCTAAGAAACAAATCTTATTTGTAAGCAGTCTATCTTCCAAACTACTCTTACTTCGTTTAAACTACCCCGCAAAACTGCTATCTATCGCCTTTGCAATATTTACTGCTCAACAGGCGACGTTGCTAAATAAATGGCTTGGGCTCTCTATCTACTCCGCACGATCTTGGAGGGTGCGAGGGATTAATATCTAAATGATGAGGAGCCTCGAGCCTCTCTCGACACGCCCCTCGGTACTGATGGCAGAAAAATGTGGATTAAATTAATTATTCGTGGGTTCGAGGTGGCCATAGAATTACTACCTTGGCAATTGCGGAGATGGACACCTGAACCTCTGACTACCCCGCAAGGGTTAATGGTCGTGAATGCGTTTGTCTTTTTTAAATTAATTAAATACAAGGTTTAATAGATGTCGAGATTTTATACATAAAGATTTAATCTTTTGATATTGCTTTTTTAGTATTAAGGGATCAAAAGGCAAGTAATGAACATAATATTAAAAAATAATAATGGCGTAGTCAAATAGTACGACCATTGGAGTAGCCGCTAAAAAATCCGCTAACCCTTTTATTGCGACAGATTTTTTTGGAAACTAATATATACATTCTCAAGATTCTCATATATCTGTACCTAGTAGCTACTACCCATGAAATTCTCTACTTACCTCATACTTTTGGCACCGATTTTTAAAGATCTTGTAATTTACATGACACGAAAATTTATCAATTTACTTATACTTAATATACCTTGATTTTATTTAGATCTGTTTTCGTAACTATCACTTATACATATTATATCTGAATATATTTCTGCTTAGTAGATATTATAGTAAATTCAAGGATCTGTACACACCGAAAGTGGTTAAATAACGTGGATTATAATGTTTTTGCCAACGGTACCCCGATCTTGACGTCAGCGTGGGGTGCTCGGTGGCGGAAAAAACGTCGTTAGCCGTGATTTAGCACCTGCCAATACGCTATCTGTCTTTATCCAGGCACTTGCACCAGAAATGGCTGGTGACAACCCTGGTTACATAATGGTACGTTTGTTACTCTGTATAGATAGGGTAGTATGTGTAATTAATATAGGGAAAATACCAATTTAATGTATCCAAATCTGTGATCGTAAAGATTGTGACCTCATGGAAGGTTTTAAACAGTTAAATGCCTTTCCTATGATGTGTTGTAGGAGATAATTAGGGTAAAGAATCCGTCAACAATGTTCCATATAAATGTCATCACGTATCTTGATATAATGCTAAGAGTTAAAGATTAAAGAGAGTGAAAAACCAAACTAACCCAAACATATGTTATATCCATCCCAAAAGGATATAGATGAAGTAAATATACCTAGAATGTATGTATTCATTATATTTCTTATCGTTACAGCTTTAGTAATCAGTGAGCAACATTATTTACATAAGCAACATTAGCACGTTCAATAAATATGATATGTAATTTGCGACTTTTAGAATTTTACCAGTTATCTTAAGATACTTAAAATACTAATAAGAGACGGCCAGCACTTATCATATTATTGCGATATGCTGGTCCGACTATGTATCTTTAAATATTATATGTATGTCATTTCTCATCTTGACGCTTTCCAGCCACCGGACCAGGCTAGATTTTGAAAAGGTATCAGTACCGTAGACCACATTCAAACAGTGCTGCAGGTTATACAAAAATCCATCCATCCATCCAGAGTATAACCAGTCGCTGTGTCTTGCCTTTGTGGACTACGAGAAGACCTTCAACTCCATCGAGTACTGGGCTGTTTTGGAATCCATGCAGCGATGCTAGGTCGAATGGCGTTATGTGCTGGTGTTGAGTATCTATACAGCATGACGGCGACATTTGTTCAACTCCATAACCAAAAGAGTCCTATACAGTTACTGAAAAAAGTGAAACAGGGGGATGTCATCTCCCCGAAACTGTTCACAAACGCACTGGACGACGTGTTCAAGACTCTGGACTAGACTGGGGTTGGTATCAATGTCAATGGCATATACCTCACGTACCTTCGATTTGCTGACGAAATCGTTATAATGGCGGAGTCACTGCAGGATTTGCGGGGAATGCTGCACAGTCTTAAAGATGCCTCAGGTCTGTCGGTCTCCGGATGACTTTGGACAAGTTCAACGAACTTGTCATCCCAGAGCCGATTACGATCAGCGGAGAAGTGGCCCAGGAATATGTCTACCTGGGCCAGTTTACAATGGACAGCTTCGAGCGTTAAATTCAGCTGGGAAGCTGCGTCATGTCTTCTCGTCGCCACTACCGCCGTGTCTTAAGATAAGTATTCAGACGGTGCATAGTACGGGGCTGAACCTTGGAACATGACAGTCGGGCTGGCTCACCGATTACATGTCGCTGTGTGATCAATAGAACGTTCGACGCTGGGTATCTCGTTAAGGGACAGAGTTCGAAACGAGGATAGACATTGACTATCGATATTGCAAGCTGAAGTGGCAGGGGGCCGGCTACATCCTTCGTAGAATCGACGACCATTGAAGCATAGTGGTTGTCGAACGGAGGCCGCGTCTCGCTAAATGTAGTATGGGACGCTCCTTGAAGTCGCTGGTAGTGGTTGGGTAAGGGCCGTTAGTGATCGTGTTTTGTGGCGTACCCTTGGGGAGGCCGGCGTCCAGCAGTGGACTGACATAGGCTGATTGATTAAATTCGTATTGTATCTTACTGCAGAAATGATTTCCTTACAATATGCTAATAGTGACTATGAACAACGTTTTCGATACGATGAACGCACGAGCAGACTAACTTCTCTCCTAATTTTGTTTGGACATTATCTTCCTTCAATTCCTTAATACTAAGAACAAGTCAGTTCACTTCACTTCTTTCTCAGTTTATGTTTTGAGCTATTTCTACATGTTTCACGACTGCAAACCTTTTTAGAGTTATTCGAAGTAGAGGGACTTCAATGAGTTGAATCTTGCGATACTCTTTCACCAGTCGACATGCAGCGTCCTATTTAATACTATCAATACGGTATTTTATATAGAGGAATTATAAAACGAGCGAACAAAAAAAAAACTTTGCGACTGATGATGACATACTGTTTTAATAACTTGAGCGGTATGAATTTGAGTAAGCGAAAAATTAACTAAACTGACGACGAATATTGATTTATAATAAAATCCAGAACGAGCTTACAAAAAAATTTTATCCGAGCGACTTCATTACTAAGTGAGCGACTGGAAATACAGAGAGGGCAACTTCAATATTAAGATAGATTCGATTTTTCTAAGTGAGGTTATACTTAGCGAACTACTAAAAAGTTCACTTTGAGCAAAGTTTAGGTTAGGTTAGGTTAGTTTAGAAATAAATGCATGCATATTACTTTATTTTTACGGAGTACATTGTTTTATTTAATTACCCTTATATTTCGATAATAAAATTTCTCAACTAATAGAATAGTGTTTCTTCAAATAGTTACTTCATATTATTTTTGTTTTTTAAATGTGAGCTCATTATACTCTGCTCATCAGTGTATTTTTCAAAGTAGTTTTTGTATTCGAAACACTTCATTTAAGATAAAATGCCGCTCAGTATAAAAAATACATTTGCCAAAAATTTAAAAAAATGCAGGACGTAACGTTGACCCGCAAACAAATATTAGGTCGCTCAAATATTATGAAGCTGCTCATTATGTATTTTAAGTAAGTCAAATTAATGTTTGTAAGTTGCTGTTCTGTTGATTTCTCGTCACTCGCAGTCAGTCGCTCACTTAGTAATTCTATAACCCAAATTAATTAATTTTGACACTTAGAACTGTAATTTACAGTCACTCGTTTTATTGCTATCCTTTTATATATACACAATCTCGTAAAAAAACACCTATGAATATTCAGATTTCTTCAATATGTAATTCCTCATCGTACAACCGATGCAGTTCGCAATTAAATAATGTAATGTGTTACCTGCTACGTTGTACTGTACTTTGTCATGTTCTCGTAATTTATTTCACATTTTGATGTCTTATGTTTTTACTCTTTGAGTTTGATTAAATATAACCTTTAGCGTCATTGGATTCTTTTTATTTATTTGATTAATACCTAAATTGAATGACCTTTAGTATCTGTTTACCTCTATCTGCATAACGAATTCATGATAACTAGAGCGCGAATAGAATACTCCTTTCATTCGAACCTTTCGAACAAATCTCGCGTTCAAGCCGAGGGGAAGCGTTGCCTCAGTGTCGGCAACAGATGTCGCCTGCAGTCACAGAGAGACTTTAATATCACAGAGGTCGTAAAATACTCGATATTACTTCCTTAATATTGCTATGAGGAAGAGTATTAATGTATAAGATGTGTTTTATGTCAGTGTATTTGTAAGTACATTTTTTGCCTTTCCCGTTGTATTTAGAGAAGCTTCATTATAATGTTAACGAAATTCTTGGGAAGTAATGTTCACACTCAATAAGATCAGCCAAATCACAGTCTTTACAGTTACAGTCCTATAAAAGCCCGAATCCAATTTCTCGAAACACCTTATTAAATACCACAAAGGAATCAAAAGTTAAACGTATCATAAAGTTGGTAAGATGTGCTCGCGGCGTTCAGTATCAAATATCCGCCGCTCGCCACTTTAATCTTCTGAATAGCTCCGAACAAAAAACATCAGCAATCTCCGAGTATATTTTAATAGCGGCTCCGTGGGACCACAAAGGCACTTATTTATCGTACGCCCTCTCTCATTGCTTCTACAACACCCACGATACTTTACAACATAACAACCTTAGTACATCATTGCAATATGCACTTTACTCCCTTTATATAAGACTCTATAAAGCCCAACTGTTTTGCACTTATGATACCCTGGTACCAACTTCACAGACCGGTAATCTGGATCTTCAAGAATCCGAGCCGTTGTAAAGCGACATCTGTGTTAAATGAATTTGAACTATATGTAATGAAAATAAGGATGGGAGTAGATTGGGATTGGAATGTCGATTAAGTTGATTTGTTCGGGTGTAGTGCCCGATAATAAATTGGCGTCGCACGAGGAACAACTTGGCTGGCAGTAATTCCTGCCAACTCCATATACAGGCGTAGGGCTTGCTTACCGGTAGTTGTCGTATCGATAATGGTTTTATAATGACTTGGCCGCTGTTTCTACTTTAGTAGGAATAGATCATTCGAATACAAGTAATATCTACGTGTATTTAAACGTATTACGTATTATTCTGAATGCAGTACTATTATTGAATGCTTTTTTCATAATTAATCAAATCAAGTGCATAAATAGAAAGAATAATAACTTTTGTACTGTCGTCATGTAACACTTATTACTCAACAAAAATCTGGATTTTTTCTTAAACCTATATTAATTTGGGAAATAATTCATCAATGCAATCACTAGATGTTTATACTACTCCTTGTTAACTAAATGTCATTTCTATGTCCCTGGAAATACGTATTACCTATTCCACACACACTAGATTGGCTGACTTTATGATAGCAAAACAGTATTCTCATTTACAAATGCATACCTAATACGCACGCGTATAATTTTTTCATTACAAAAATACATACATATAGCCTAATAATTTGTCTCTTCACGTTAATTATGTTACTTTTAACATATCGATACCTATAAAAAGCAACGGTGCCATCACTAGCCCAGTGCATGGCTCGCAGACTAAACAGCCCACTTGCTACAGTCGTTATAAGTTTTCATTTGTACTGCACCAAACAGTGGCTTACGTGTTAGTACCAAAGTCTCTCTAAAGCATACACTTGTTTGCTAAGTCAAAAGTATTGGTATGTAACCCCTAGGTTCATTTGGTTTTGAAATAATGACATATAGTAATTGTTAGGTAGACCAACCATCAGTGTTTTTAATGAAATACGTATGATAAATGGTATAGGTACATAGAAATGTAGCATCCCTATAAAATACATACATACACATCACGCCTGATTCCCTTTAGAGGGGTAGGCAGAGATAGAGATAGAGAGTAGGCAGATCCCACTTTCGCTTCATTGACATTTATACATCTTCTCATACACTCTCGGCGGTTATAGGTACTCCTAACGTCACCTTTTTCCAATATAGCGTCTATCTGACTGTTATATGTCTTATTAGGCCGGCCCCTACGTAAGCGCCCTTCCACTTCACTCATATATATTCCTTTTGTCAAACTGCTATCATTCATCCGCATAACATAATATGTACGAGTATATCCCTATTACTCATCATCATCAAATACATCGATTAAATCTTATCCAATTTCAATATCGGCAAATAAAATATGATAGAGTAAGATACTCGTAACACTACAGAATATACTTACGAATATACTTACTTATAAACTTACTTATATGTAGGTACTGAAGTTCATATTCATAACAACACCTGTGCTTTAAAATAACATTAAAGGAGTGACTCTACTTTAGTGCTAAGTTTACATGACTAGTGCATGCACAAGCATTAATTATAAACCCTTTGATGCCGTGCAGTATGTATTCAGTGTAAATCCTTTTTCATTTCTCTGGTTCATTTTAGATTAGTTTCAAAGCTTAGTTGTTGTCTACGACATGCCTGGAAGAATATAATGACTTGATTATGTCATATATACGACATTAAAAACTCTTTTGAAGTAGTGAAGAGGTTTGAGTTACCATCTTATCTGAGAAGGTCTGTAACTATTCAAAGCCGACTATTCATCAGAATACAAATACCCAACTGGTGGTGTTCCCTATTGCTTATTAAATTTAAAATTAAAGCTTATTAAAGACTAACTATTGCCTATTCCGAAGAAAACTTGTGTGTCCATACGATGTTTTTAGGGACATGTATTGTTATATGTGTTGTAAGAGATTTTGGAATTTAGACGATGGACGATAGCCAACATACGTACTAAATACTATGTTATATCATGACCCATTGTGTTAACAATATACCAATCGTAACTAAACTCTTACCTCTTACGACAATCCGTGTAAAAGAACGATAACATTTTCACGATCTCTATGAAAACTTCACATCTATATATCCTTTCAAAGCCAGGCAAAAAAGCGTAAAAGCTGAAAATCCAATATCTCAACCTTTCAAAACAAACAGAATCCACACGAACCGGCATTACTTATTCAAAACAAGGATAAGGGAACGGCATCGGGCCGTGAAATTGGAAGAACGAAACCAAACTTACTTTTGCCAACTCCTAAGTCACTTGCGAAGGGTGAAAGATTTAATATAAGCATCAACACGTATGAAGAAGTGTCAAATATAAACAAAGAAATTGATACTGGAATTGAATATAATAGGTCTTTACCTATGAAATTGCCGTTCTGCAGTACTGGCCATTTAAAATCAAAATAATTTTTGTTTGACTAAGAATTCTAATTTCAAATTAATTTTATTTTAAAAACATGGAATTCTTTTTCCAAAAGTAGTCATTTGTTTATTGATTAGTAGTACGTTTTCATCGCATTTCAATCTTTTTCGTCATCATGGATACGTTAAAAATTCGAGTAATTATGGAATATGAGTACCGTCGTGGCAGCAACGCGGCACAAGCGGCACGCAACATCAATGACGTTTACGGAGCTAACACTTCAAACCAACGCACCGCCTGTTATTGGTTTGCTCGCTTCCGTTCTGGAAATTTCGACCTGAAAAATGAACCTCGTGGTCGTCCGAAGACTTTGGTCGACAATGACGAATTAAAGGCGATTGTGGAAGCTGATGATACACAATCTACGGCGGAATTAGCAGCAGCTTTCGACGTTAACGTCAAAACAATATTGGTCCATTTGCGTCAAATTGGCAAGGTAAAAAAGCTTGACAAATGGGTGCCCCACGAACTCAATGATCGCCAGCGCGAAGTACGCGTCGAGACGTGCCTTGCACTGCTCAACAGACACACAAATGAAGGAATTTTGAACCGCATTGTTAACTTCGACGAAAAATGGATTCTGTTTGACAACCGCAAGCGCTCAGCAAGTTGGTTGGATGCTGGTTCAGCACCTAAACAGTGCCCTAAACGAAAACTTACCCCTAGAAAAGTAATGGTCACAGTTTGGTGGTCTAGCGCCGGTGTGATTCATCACAGCTTCTTAACAATCAGGGTGAGCATTGCTGCAGATGTGTACTGTGAAGAACTGAACACAATGATGGAGAAGCTGGCACATCTCCAACCAGCATTGGTCAATCGCTCGTCTCCGCTGCTCCTGCACGACAACGCGCGACCTCATACTGCACATAAGACGGTCTCCAAGTTGCAAGAACTGGGGTTGGAAGCTCTCCATCGTCCACCGTACTCACCAGACCTTGCGCCTACAGACTTCTACTTTTTCCAGAATTTGGATAACTTCTTGGCGGGAAAAAAATTTAATACCCGAGAGGCAGTACAAAATGCCTTTGAAGAATTTGTTGCCTCCCGTCCAGCTGAATTCTTCAAGAAGGGCATCAATAAACTGCCACTGCGTTGGCAAAGATGCATTGATTGCATGGATGATTACTTCGATTAATACAATTAAAAAATACAAGAAAAAAATTCGTTTAAATTTTTTCATACAAAACGGCAATTTCGTAGGTAAAGACCAATATTATAATCTCTTGATGTAGGTACCTAACTTGTAGATATTTTTAAATCTAGACCTAATGAACGGGTTAGTTTTAGTTCTGGGATGTAAATACAATGCTTATTAACTGCTCTTTCTTCTATCTCGTACCTATAGTATCTCGTACTACGCAATTAAGGGAGATGGGAAAATATATTGAGCGATGAAAATTCAATCGGTTACCCATATTTATTAATACTGAATATTTTGTTCGTTCCCATGTTATATAAAATTTAGCACTTTGGTACATCAATTGAATTAGCCCCTTGGTAAGTTTATTTAAGACTTGTGTTAAGGGTACTAGTCAATGTATATTTAAGAAATAAGTACTTATTATAAATAGATGAATACATATATAGCATATATATATATATATACCGACAACCAGACTGGAAAGCAGAAGAAAAGCGTGGTTCTTAACTTTGCCTCCACCGGGAATCGAACCCGGGACCTCACGATTACCGTTCAGGTGCTCAACCAATCACGCCACGGAGGTTGCCAGGACGTACCCAGGTACATATATAAAAAAATGAAGCCTGCAAATGAAAACTCGTTACGATTATATGTATGTATTTTTATTAGGATAACGTAACTAGGATCATAGCATACGTCAAGCCTCAGAACCCTTGCGAAACAATTAGAGATGTTGGTATTTATTTCGGATTTGATTTTAAAAAAGTCATAGGTTTACCCCTTTCCTTGTTTAACTCTCCAATGAGTATACATACGCATTCACGACCACTAACCCTTGCGAGGTAGTCAGAGGTTCAGGTTGCTATCTCCGCAATTGCGAAGGTAGTAATTCTATGGACACCTCGAACCCACGTGTTGACCAAATAGTCAGTACTCTATGTGACAGGTGGTCAGCCATGTCGCCATTTACAAGCACTACCTATTACCTGTTCGGGGAACAGGTAGGTTTCCTCACGATGTTTTTCCTCACCGTGGTATTCGACGCATTTCGTAAATGTATTTTTATTACGAAAATGTACATAGAAATTCATTAAACTTCATTGGTACATGCTCAAGCGGGATTTGAACCCTGTACCCTCGATGCAGAGTCAAGCCCCAAACAACTGAGCTACGTCGAATTCCAATGAGTATCTACCTCAGTATTTCACGTACATTAACTTAACTGGACACTTATAAAGAGTATAGTATTATATAGCCTGTGGTATACGTAATAAGTCAAGTGACCGCAACATGCTAAATGATCGTGTCGTGTGAAAATTGAACGTGTCGGAATGGCTGGCTACAGCGAAATTGCGACACAGATCAATGTGATTGAGTATAAGGTGACTTGATATACTATTAGCGGATATAGTATTATGTTATGAATCTCTGGAATGAGCCTTAAGGTCTTTCTTACAGAGCATCGGTGAGAGATGTCAAAGGAGGTAAGTACGCAAATAAATTATACACTAATATAGAAGTACTTACAAGTGATATCTGCTACACCTTTGCAGAGAAACAGGCGTAATAAAGTCATGTTACAAGTGATGGGTTTGAATATAATGATTATAAATAAAATAGAATCAATCTACGATATGAATTCGAAAAATTATTGTTCCCGTGTTCATATTTTGATTCGAAATTATGAAAGATGACTAATGCAGCTTAGCTTTAGATATTATAAATTATATAGCTGTTACTAAATCCTTTTCTACCTCATCCTCTAAAATACGTATAATTATATATAATAAACATATTGCTGTTCAAGTACTTAAATTCAACAAGTATCACACATACACTGACATATAAGTGTCAAAAGTAATAAAGACAAATCTTAATGTTGTTATTACACATTTTCACACTGAATACAAACAAGTAATTCTCGTTGCAAGCGAAATGTAGCGAACAGATGATATCGCTGTAAAAGGGTTGCAATCCCCAAAGACTTAGGAATAGCGGACCTCATCGTAATGCAGGGCGTATGTTGAGTACTTTATACATTAGTAATAGATGAATACAAATGTTCGTTCGTCTATATTAAGTAGGTATGGTAATAAAAATTACTAAATGATTTGTTTAACTAAGGAACCACGATTAATTGTATGGGTGACATGTAACTAAAAACTTTTATCCAGTATTCCTGATTAATACCATCACAACTTTACCCAGATTAAAGACGAATAAATAATTCCTTTGGTTTGGTACCTTTGGAAATGAATTTTTTTAAAAAATACAGCACCCTGAGTGAACAGAACAAGATACATAACAACAAAGAATATGTCCCTAATATAAAAAACTTATCATCGCTGTATTATCAAAACATACATATAAAAACTCGTATCGATACTAGTTTACAGTTTCACAATTTTCATTCCCAACCCTACGGGATTAATGGCGGTATCGAATGGGACCGATACCGGTGAAAGGCGGTTCGATAATCGAAGTGATTTGTGAGTTGAAGGGGTGGTTGGTTGCATCACTGTGTTACCCTTGTGAGGACCCCAATTAGTATATGTCGCCCTGGTACCTAAGACGAATGATTGTTGCAAAAAGTGATGCTATAAGTGGAGAGGGTGTATAAAGAGATGTGTGGAGGAAAAGATGCTACTGTAGAGATAAAAAGAATTGTTAAATTACGAGTATATCTACCGTAAATAATGACAATCAATTATTACTTCTCAAAATTTGGATATCTGCTAGGTATTTATTTAGGATATAATGATCATCCTGATTTATTAAATATAAAAATATTAGAAACATGATGACAAAGAAACTTTAGTGTAAATTTATCATCATTGAATCAATACTTAGTCTAACATAGATACTTGCACATCCTGACTATTTCCAATGAATTTCTTGATTCTTTTCAAACAAACTTACATAACCTATTATACCTTTACCACACTTACACAAACCCCTTCCACATAACCCTTTGTTCCCACAGCCATACTCTTGCGCCGTAACCACTCATTTACCGCAGCAGCCTTGGGAACAATGCGCCGTTCGCAGGAGCGAGGTCGCGCAAGGTTACCGCGCACTAATATGCGACTCACGCGCCGCCTCTAATTAGGAGAACGTGCATGACGTCACTGCTAGGTGCGTACCGGAGTATTTTTACCGGGTTTTTACCGGAATTAATGTGAAGGGAGATAATATTTATAATTAGAGGTTTCTATGTAACTGAGGAGCTAAAGAAATACGTATTGTTCTGATTAGTTTAGATAGCAAGAATATTTCATTGCGATTCAAGGCAATCTTTTATATTACCCGGATGGCTGATAGAATCTTTGGAATTTACTTATATAAATATATGTTGTATTGTATTTTTATGTAATTTTTCATATCTTTTCATAGATTTATTCATTTACCCATTTAAATATAGTACAGTATGAACCTACGTCATACTTAAGCTCTACCAAATCAACCACCTTTTTATTAAAGCCTTCTAAAACTATACATGCCTGAATTTTAAAACTGCACTATAGCTTACCATTGAAAAATCTTGTTAGCACGAATATCGATGTCTGGCTTCTATCCAAAAGTCAATGAGGTGTAGCGATAGCGCCCTCTACTAAAGTGTTTTAAATAGCTTAGTCTATGGCACTAAACCTAAGACTTCCATGATAGTTTTCGTTCTTGTTCCTAAAAAATATTGCTACATTTATATCTACTATAAACTTAAATAAATATAAATGAAAATTTCCCTTATTATAAGAACAGCTATCGTAAGAATTCCGGTATAAATCATAAATGCATTCCCAACCTTATTTGCTCAAATTACTGGTAAGTACGCTATATTGGTTCGGCACCGAAGTGTAGGTATTAATAAATCTGTTTAGTCTCGCCACGGCGGAATACAATTTAACACACAACACTGCATTATCGATTCACACAAACTTCACGGCTCTGATCCCTTTTGAAGTAGATGTTGTTTGAAGTAGTAGTAGCTTTATCAACTTCATCGACATGGTTTTCGCATGCATGAAAACTCATATTATACATTACATACACTTCAAGACTTGTAGATACACGACCTTTTTATTGTGACAGGGTAATCAAAGGATTGAGTGCCCATCTCCGAAATTCGAATTTCGAAGGCATGTTGGGTACGACTCACTCAAATCCCGCGTTTTACTGGATAGACATAACCCACCGTGATAGGTAATGAACCATATCGCCGTATACATGCACTGTCTCTTATCTATCCTGAGGGATGGACAGGTTTCCTCACTATGATTTCTCTTACCATTAGCGACTGTAAATTAAGTACGCAGAGGGAAATTCTAATTCATTGGAACATGCCAGGGCCCGGATTCGAACCTAGGATACTGGATGCAGCTTAACTTATTATACCAATCTGATTATACCATATACGTATTAATAGATAGAAGTGTATTTCCGAAGGTCAGAAAAGTTATTTAAGACTCAATAACAACCGATAATTTCCTTAAGGAATCGAATGTAAATCTACCAATTTAAACAAATGACTTTGGTATATCACTATGAAAGAAACCTTAATCAAAGTACTCGTAGATACTTTGCCTTAGATACATGACAAAAATATTGGAAAAGGGTGACGTTAGGAGAACCTATAACCGCCGAGTGTGTATAAGAAGATGTATAAGTGTCAATGATGCGAAAATGATCTGTCAGGATCGGGACAAATGGGGATCCGTGATCTGTGCCTAACCTTCTACAGGAAATCAGGGGCCTTACTCCACTAATTAACTTTGAGAGCCACAAAACTGCGTCGCTACTGTGTCACTCCTGCGTCTCGGAGGTAAAAGTGGCACTCTGCTAATATTTTGATCTGTTACAGTTGTACCTTAATAGCGAGTCAGTGGTGCTTCAGTGGCAACTCAAAGTACAGAATTGTTAATAGTGGAGTACCAAATATAAGGATCCTTTTGCATTCTTATTTTATTTCTACATACCTCCCACCATTAACATACCAACTGACATTCCCACACAAAATCAAAGCAATCATCATACTAAATCACATCATCATACATCCACATCTTTCTGATAGGTAGTTTGAGATGCATCAGCGTGTAAACGATCAAATGTATCTATCCTGAACTAAAAACATACGCGATAAGTCCCGTTTGTTATTAATCATGATCAAATGTATCTTGATAACCATCTGGCCTTCATATTTGTTTATAGAAACGTCGAGTCCCTTTGTTTCCTCGTACACAACGACCTTAGCCGCGTTGACAGGTTCTTGTTCGATCGTCGAAGTTAAGCAACGCGGGTGTGCACGGTATTTGGATGGGTGGCCATCTAAATTGTTCATGTGCTGTTGATTTAGAAAAACATCGCAAATAAACCTGCATACTTTCCCAAATAGATAGTAATTGGTCTCCTGCTAGTTTGTGGCGTTAAAATAATGTCCGGCATGTAGTAGAAGGTGACTAAGGAACCAGGGGTAAATGGAATCTTTTGGGCAATAGGCTAGCAACGAGTTCCCGTTGTTATATATGACATCCCACCCCCCAATATTCAAGCTAAAAAGTGACCAATAATATGTTGTCATGTCTCCGAGGTTCTATCTACCCGAAAGGGATTAAAAGACGTGAATTTATATGTATGTATAATATACCACTTGTCACGTTAGATACTGATCAGGTAAAAAGTGGCTTCTGAATGGCCAAATACCGTCTTAATACTCAATTGATGGTTAACTCAACCTCTGACTACCTCCCACTAATTACGGATAACAATCCATACACATATATAATATTCCTTTGTTACCTCTTACGTCACAAGTCCATAAATACCTCAGTCGTCTTTAGCACCAAATTGATTTATCAATCGCCCAATCGATCATTGTTGATGTTTTTATCAGCGGACGATCTTGGCGGCGTCCTAAGTGGCTGTTCTCGGAATTTGTTCCCGATAGCTTTATTCAAACGTCTGTTCGCACTCTTCGGAACTGTATTAATAGGTTCCTTTTAATAGTCTCAATGGTAAAAATATCATTTTGTCAGATGCTAGAATTATATGTGTGAGGATATTTATGAATGTCGATGAAAATGGAAAACAATGGGTGCCCTTTAACTCTACTTACCCCTTAGTAGGGAGGCGTGATGTTTATCTTTTAATTATTCAAGCAATTTAGAATTTGGACACATAGTAGGTATATATGAGATATCGTGCTAATCTGAAATGTACATAAATTTGAAGATATTCTGTTTTTTGTGCACTTGCATCCTTCAATTCTTTTCGTAGTAGACAGATCCACGGAGAAATAAAGATCCGGGGGCATCTTCGGTAATATTGCCACGGTCCTGTGAGCATTTAGCAATAAACCGGTGGATAATCGATTGCCACATAAATGCACATTTTTTCTCTCTATAGGTGGAGCCTATGATATGCCGAGAAGAAAGAGTGGTAGTTAACAGACTGCGCTATTTTCATTATCTTTGGTTTATCTGAAAAAAACTAGTATTAATAGGACGGTGACTGTAGTCCAGTGGGTAAGACCTCTGACTTCTAATGAGAAAGGTCGTGGGTTCGAATCCCGACTCTGGGATCTAGGAAATTGAAACCTACCGATGAATGAAAATTAAATAAATAAAATATATCTATCCCTCTGAATAGATAATAGTCAATGCCTATATACGGCGATACGGTTCACTAATTGTCAGGGTGGGCGCTGCCTGTCTAGTTAAACGCGGGCTTTGAGTGACCCAAAACAAACATGCCTTCGAAATTTCGGATATATGGGCACTCCATTCAGCCTTTGACTACCCCGCAACAATAAAACAGGGAGTGTGTATAAACAAAGTTTTGAAGCGTATGTATGTAATAGATTCATATTTCGTAATAAACTTAATCTATAAAAAATATTTTACCAAACGTTAGAAGGAAATAGGTAAGATATAATAGCCAAATAAGAAATAGGTATTAATAGCCACATAGTTCCTTGCCTTAGTCACTTTCTTTTCAAAGTACTTTTACTCTAATAAGCAATATCAACTACCTACTAACTCCACTAATTCTTTTTGTAAAATATCAGTTCCATATCAGATCAGTAATAGTGTGATGTTGGAACCTAATAAGCAGAAATGCAAATTTCGCCATTTTAGAGCGAAATTTGACAATGTCGCATATATCCATGGTGAAATATGACACTTTTGTTAATCCACTACCAACTTCACACTATTACTGATATAATATTGAACTGCGTTTGTGCTAAAACGCATAAAGACTTTGGCCCCAGTACTGTTTCCATAGGATACCTTATAACAACTAACACGTCACAATCCTCAACCTCATCATTTGCTAGCTACAGGCTAGGTCACACATCACGCAACAAAAAGACATTAAGCACAAACACCAATGTTTCAACACCGACTTGCTGCCAGACCAGTCTGGTGAAATCGGCGTGAGCATGTTGTGTCACTTTCTCGCTCTGCTACGAGATCGCCACTGAGAACGATTGCCGATTACTGCAGCTTGGTTCTGCTAATTGCTATTAATTGATAAAATACATTTACGTCTTTTAATCCACCTTTCTCTTTGTCCCGTGCTAGGGATGTAAAAATAATGCTAACTAGCTGCTCTCCCCACCATGGCTCAGGAGGTGACTAAGTCGATAGGGGTAGATAATATCATTTGGGTAACGGGTCAACCTGTCACTAATATTCCATATGACATCACAACCCTAATATTTATTCTAAAAGTGACCAAGGAGATACTAAATCTCCGAGATTCTGTCCACCCGAAAAGCATTGAAGGACGTTAATGTATGTGTAAGTATAATCTCTCTGGGGCCAAACGTTATAATATTTACCTTTCAGCAAAGCATAGGGGTTATTATGATATAATACGGACCATGAGTGACTGAAAGCCCTTCGCCGAAGAAATTCCAATGATTGCCTTGTCCCTTAGTCGTCTTCTACGATACCGGAAAAAACGGCAGCTAGTTAGCACGAGATAAAAAGGCAAGCGATGTAATACACACTAATACATAATGTAGTTTGCATGGGTCAAAATGACAGAAAAATTAGGACAGCAAATAGGATTGATTAGAAATAATGACGTTCAAAACTCACATTTAGCGATTTATAAGATTCAGGATACACTTTGAAACAGTGTTTCAAAGTTTTTTATGTAATAAAGGTAGATCATGAGACTCCGTCGCTGTCATCTGGTTGTTAATCGAGTTTTAGTCACTTCGCGAAATAGCAAAGAATGGTGTGGTTTGATTTTTTTAAATTCATTGTGTAATCAAATAAGTCTACATCGTCTGCAGCTTATATGTTATAGGCATGAATATAATGTAGTCATTCGATTCAATTCTTTGGCAATAGACTGAAAACATGGAAATGTGAGGTGAAAAACCAATCGTTATTTACACGACTGTGCCTACGTAGTTGAACACAACAGCGTGAAGTTGGTGATTAATGGTATGTGAGGCGAGTGTGATTTGTCAGGATCGTTCAAGTTGACGAACGAAACTGTATGCCTTTCTCGTTTGATAACTGAATTTAATAATGTATGTTTCTGGAAAATCGGTAAAAACATTTCTGTACTTTCTTTTTATCTCTACTGATTTAGTAGAATCAACCTTCTCTAGTCACGATTCACGACTTAGCTCCTTTCGCAAGAGGCGCCTAGACCATTGGGTTGGCCAAACGGTTGCATGATCAGATTCTAGACTTCATTTGACCTTAACTACTGGTTACGTTTCGCTAGTACTAGTTTACTATGACTATATTTGGTTTAGGTTAGGCTACTTAATAGAATATTAACTAGCTGCCGTTATTTTCAGCTTGTCGTAGGAGGCGATTAAGGGACTAGGAGTAAATGGGATCTATTGGGATTTCCGTATGTCAAAACCGCAATATTTATGCTATAAAGTGACATACTCGTAGGTGATACCTCCGAGGTACTGCCTACCCTGAAAGGGACTAATGGACGTGAATAGATTAGAGTACAGGTCTTTATCTGGAATAGGATGACTAGCTGCCTGCTTCTAGGTATATCGTAAAAGATGACTAAAGGAGTAAAGGTTTAGCTATAAACAAGGTTACGGGAAATGTCGCAGAAACAACGGTAGATGGAGCTACTTGTTGAAATAAAAGGTTTCGCTTGACCAAAAAATGCTTGAAATTATCATTTTGATAGTTCAGGTTAAGTGATGTTAGTTCAGGACACGGTTAAACATCTATATCATAGATCCTTTATAGAATCGCAATATCTACTTTAAGGTAGCATTGGAAAAATTACATACTTACTATTCACGGACCGACGTGTATGCACCACGACGTGTGTTTTATTGTGGTGGGGTAGTCAGAGGCTTGAATGCCAATCTCCGAAATTTCTAAGGCATGTTAGGTATGGACCACTCAAAGCCGTTTCAATAGATAGCCAGTTGCTATCTAGACTTGCAAGTCATACTATTCTTTAACCTTTACCGTCGAATCAAACGTGACTACCTATTCTTATGACCTAGGTATTGCATGTATAAGCTACATTCATGCCCCTTAGTCCCTTTCGGGGTAAACAGAATCTCAGAGTTATAATGCTGGTCTCTCCAAGCAAAATAATCCGGGTCGTGACAGCATTTATAATATGAAAGCATTTGATTTTAGCGACTGAGGTTTGTTTGGTTCTGCTATGTAAAAGTATCCTCTTAGAACATTCCAGAATTAGACATCTGGGCACATAGTGGAGTGCCAAAAGTGTCAAATTACGGCTACTGAAGTATTACAGTATCGCTACTGAAGTAATATTGTGGCTAAAATGCATTAGTGGAGTGAGGACCCAGGTAACTTGCTAAATAAGCGGGATTAATTAATGTGATCTGTATGTTTTAGTTTTTAATTATTTACTGGCATGATAAAAGCGACTAAAAGACTAAAGGTTTTCTTATATACACTATGTTCAATATTCCGCGTTCACGACCATTAAACCTTGCGGGGTAGTCAGAGGTTCAGGTTTCCAACTCCACAATAGCGAAGGTAGTAATTCAATGGCCACCTCGAACCCACGTGTTCACCACATAGTCAGTTCTCCGTGACAGGAGGTAAGCCATGTCGCTTACAATCTCTGACTATTACCTGTTCGGGGAACAAATTAATCTATATCCTTACGCACTAAATATGCATTTCAAAAAAGATCTTTTAACATATAATTCTAACCAATAATAAGACAAAAAACATTCACTAAACGAAACATGCTGTCCTTAATGAAAAACTGCTATCCCTTTCACTTCCTCTCAATTCCGATGCTATCTCGTTCCTAAAAAGCCCTTTTCTGTCCTTGTCACACCAGTTGAATACATGCCCTTCCATCCCTTTCTAGCCCTGATCGATAACTGGAATGCCACAGGTTCGAGTCGAATGAATTTAACGAGGTTTCGACCGTTTTTAACTGTTTGGTACTCTGTAACGAATAAAATAGCTACCTTTCTTCTATGTCCGTACATTGTACATTCACGTCCTTTAGACCTTTTCGGGGTGGACAGATATATCGGAACGTAAGATATATATCTACTAGAACACTTTATATCATAAATAGTGGGGTTGTGATGTCATATAGAACATTGGTGACAGGTAGCTAGCCTATCGCCCAATTAGATTATATTTATCTCTAGCCCATGAGTCGGCTTTTAAGACATGTCGGATGAACGGCAGCTAGTTAGCGTTCTTTTCACGTCTCATGCTAGCATAGGAATGGTGTGTACCTTTGTACATACTTACATAACTACAGATCACGCCCGTTTCCATAAAAAGGGGTAAGCAATGATTACGAATGCCCATTTGTATCGATCCTAACAAACACATTTCGCTTCATTGACTCTCATACATATCCTCATACATACTCTTTTTCTATACATACCTTAGTAATCAAATCAGTAACATTAGTATCCCGTGGTTGAGGCACATGGTGCGTATTGATGAGCCAAGGTGGATGGTAGAATTGGAAAAGAAAAGCCACGAAATTATACTTACTTATATCGAATTGGACACATTCTTTAGAAAGAACAGCGAGCATGATAGCATATAGTTTTAAATAATATGAGTGACACTGGAGTAATTTGTCAGGATCGCTCAAAGCAGCGTTCGATAGGCTCTGCCCATTCCGTTGAAAACTAGAGGTGTGAATGTATGCAAGGATCCTTAGCACTTTTGATCTAATTTGATACTTGAAAGATAATCCTGTAAAGCCATTATCCGACGAGACAGATGGTTTATCCATGCCTTTGTACTGATACTGACTATTTAATCAAGATCGTGAATTTCTTTACTGTTGTTTCTATAAGCTATAATTAAACAGCTTATAGTCTCCCATTTAGACAATGTATTAATCTAATATTTCCATCTCCGAGAAGAGATTTGATATTACAATTCTAGTACGGCATTTGTTTCATTTTGAAAAAGCTACATAACATATAACATTGACGGAGTTGTCAAATGTTTAAATTGTATCTAGAGCCAAACAACTTTAAAACGAAACCAAACAATGAAGCTTATTAATCCTAAATCCAAATTATTCTTACTAACTACAACAAATACTTTAATTCCCAATAGTCTACTCACCCCTTAGGATAACACTAATATGAATATATGTATAAGTATCTCTTGTATATAACCACACAAAACTCTCACAGTTTGAAACACCAATAAACCTTAAATAAAACGAATAAGAGCAAGGCTCACCGACCCCTTCCGGAAGTTTCAGGAAAATTAAACCTCGAAAGCCTTCTCAGGCTTAAGTGGCAGTTGACAGCACTTATTGGTAAGAGGTTTGTTGTGATTTTATGATATATATCTACGTATTTCCTGAACCTTATAGAAAGTAACTTAAGCCTTAAAGAAAATAAAAATAAATAAATTAGTCATATAAGAAGATATTATTAGTCAATGAATATTAATAATAATATTTAGGACATTATTACACTAATTGAACTAACCCCTTGATAAGTTCATTTAAGACTTGTGTTAAGGGTACTAGTCAACGTATATTTAAGAAATATATACTTATCATATATAGATAAATGCATATATAGCATATATAATCAATAACCAGACTGGAAAGCAGAAGAAAAGCGTAGTTCTTAACTCTGCCTCCACCAGGAATCGGACCCGGGACCTCACGATTACCGTTCAGGTGCTCAACCAATCGCGCCACGCAGGTCGTCAAAATTCGTCGTATGAATAGATCTTACGTATATAGTTTTGTATTATATAGGTAGGTAGGTACTATAGGTGTATACGCTTAAAAGGAAAATTCTTTCGGTAATCACATGAATTGACTTAATCCGAAAGCTGATAGTAGCATTCTTGTGATAAAATCAGAATCTAATTTTCCTATTCTCTCTTTCTTCAATACTTACCTACACTACAAATTTATCGTAACAGTACACAGTTGCAGTGTTCATTCTGTGCAATATAGCGTACAACTACTTTTATACAAAGGAGAGAAAATACGATAGGAACCTTTTATTATTCAAAAATGGGCATAGCACCTGTACACAATACACCACTCATGTCATGTTGTTGATACACCACTCATGTCATGCAGTTGGTGATTGGTTACACTGAAATATGACGGATTATTCCCAAACTTCGCTAAAAGATACTTCAAACCAATCGTGTATATTAATAACCTTGCTAATAGCGAGTTACTGATCTATTTATGTCACATTACGTCAATGAAAGCTCGAATATCATTTCCCACTTTCAAACTACTAGATATTCTCAAAAGCTAACCTTTGTTAACCTGTCCAAAGAATAATAGAATAAGGAAAACCACAAACCAACTACAACCAAATCGGATAACCTAAATAAATCACTGTCAACCATCCGTGACCTCTGACCAAAGGGAGAGGTACGATTAAAAAGTTTCCCCGATTTTCTGGACCCTAGAGAATAGACAAGTTGCGGTCACTTACAATACTAGGGGTCCTCAAACCTTAAATGGAACATGAGTGTGGACACAACAAATTTGTACGGTATCCGTGATATATGAAGTAGTGTAAGGTACAGAGTACCGTAAGAATATGGTCATTTGCATATAATAGATTAACGTTCATAAAAATAATTTTGGAGAAATATCTCTGCAGTCCCAGTTTTTAATGGGATTGCGATTATACATCCCAAATCTCTTGGTCATTCCAATACAAAGATACTTTATCATAATTTATTTAACAATAATTACAGAATATACTTATTAATATCTTCATATCCATGTCTGTAGATCGCCATATTCTTTTTTAAAACTTCGGAATGAATACTACTCAGATTGATAAAGTGTTTATTAGACAGTATACTCTAAGTTCATGTTATATTAATTTTCTTTTACATCATACGAAATTTTGCTAATTTGTTTCCAAACCAAAACCCGATGAAATGTTCATAACAAGAACCTTAAACCACCTTGTACCGATGTAATATTATGTAAATGTCGTAAAATGTTACAACACGTTTATATTGACCAATCCACTAATACGGCTAAATGATTAATTAGTCACTTTGGCTTCATTACCATTCACAAATTAAGAATGAGTAAGATTTAACACCGGCCGCTTTGAAATTCATAAAATTAATTGGACGCTCCTATAGAAAAACTCTTATACGAAACACAACTTTAAAGCTTTGATTTAAAGTTTATATTCCTTTGAAAGAAATCCCCCTGAACTAAACTTGATCCACGAAGGATTTTAAACTCTATTACAAAGTGTGAGGATTGATTTTGCAATGGCCGCTGTTTGTTGTTGAACATCGACTTTTCGTGCCTTTTATCATTGAAGGGAAGCACGGTACAGATTTATAATGATAGCCTGTGTATACAGAATGCTTTTGCAATACAATGGAGCCATAAGCAATAGGTTTAAAGCGGTTTCGAGTTTGATTAATGGTTAAATGATATAGATTTTAATTTTGACGTACTCTATCTTATAATTTATTGAAAGTATGTATATGTGCTTGTCCTGTGCTCGTTTGGGACGTAAAAAAACTAGCTGCCATTCTTCCCGGCATGTCGTAGGAGGCGACTAAGGGACTAGGGTTCAATGGAATCTATTGGGCGGTGGACTAGTAACCTGTCACTAATGTTCCATTAGTATAACGAAACCCGAATAGCCATGTTAAAAAGTAACTTAGCAGATGTTATATCCCCGAGATTCTGTCCACCCCGAAAGAGATTAAAGAACGTGAAGGAATTAGTAGTTAGTTATATGTGCTTATATAAATAGGTACTTATATCTAACCTGTCGTTTATTCCCTTTTGAAATTGAAAGTAACACGAACTTGTAACGTCTAATTTGGGAACCTATAGCATAACTATAAAGTGTGTTAAATTGGTAAGTTGTCAATGGCCTAAACAATTTACCCTTAAAAAACCCTTTACGACATGCACAAACGAAATTAAATTCTAATATTTAGTCCCCATAGAAGACATACTAAAACAAATTTTCTTATTAAGCTACAGATGACATGAATGCTTTCAAAATTATTCTTAAATAACATCTACAGCGTTTACAAAAACTAAAACATATATTCCAATATTATTATGCTCTTACAAATTAAGCAAAGCACAAACGAAATGTCTGTATGATTACACAGATAAATTGCAATCTGTATGTACGTGAGAGTTTTATGATGTGACTCTTGTAGGGGCGTAAAAGCCTTTTCACAGCAATTTTATTTGAGAGGGAACCTCTCAGCCCTTAGGAGGCAGATTTGTTTATCTTAGAATAATTGATTGAGATATAGTTTCACGGTTTTAAACGCTTGAGGTTGAGTGAACATAGATGTCACTAGTGTGATCTTATTGCTTTTGTAAATCTATGTTATAGGTGTGTTAGAAATCGCCGTTAATAAATACTGATTATTATCTAGGTAGAAGGATAGTTTTCCTAACCCAGAATCAATAGCACATCACTTTAAATAGTCACTAATTTGTTGTGTTATTTGTAGTTGCTTAACTTCGATATTCGAATTACACGTGTCGCTTTTAAAACCATAAAAACGTTTAATCAGACACAAGTCAATTACAAGAATAACGTAATCAAACTTAATCGTCAATTGCTCAAACTCCGAATCTGTCCCAATTCAGTATGTGTTGCATTACACATATTTAATGAAGGTATAAATGAATTCATAAATACTAATATCGTAAACTTATATTACTTCGGTATCCATTTACTTCAATACTAAGAACTGGACACGGTTGCGATTGCTCAAATTACTTTTTCTCATAAACTGTTACTAATCTAGTTTACGTTTTATTGCTAGGAATGAACTTGTATGTTACTGTTAAGGTAAATATAGTTTAGAAGTTTAGGGTACTCCATAGTTCGAAACCCGACCAGAAGAAATTAGTTTTTCTATTATGTATTCGTAAAAATCATCAAGTGGCATCCTTGTATTTTCTGACATTTATATAGATATGGGCCCACGACCTTTCACTAGGTAGGAACCTTCTAGTTATCCAGATAACTGAAAATTAGACTAAGATTGGTATATTATACCTTTATATGCGTTTCTGTCACATTCCTATTAAATACTGTTTAAACCTCCTATGCTGTTTAAAGATTAATTACACATGCTATAATTATGAATTACAATTTCACCTAACTATAAAACTATGTTACCCTGGTACCCTCTCTATTAACTGAACAGGAAAGTAGTGTAGCCTGGAGGCAGTGTCGCTCGCAGTCGTTATTCCCTCGCCTCAGGCTCCCTGTCATGGATAGAAAAATCCATTTCGCTATTGATAAACGGGAAAGTGGGATCATTTATATTCTTCCAACTTATGTTGCCCTGGTACTTAATATTTAGAGGAGACTGAAGGACTAGGGCTTTACATACATACACATCACGTCCGTTTCCCTGCAGAGCGGTAGGCAGAGATCAGGGATCCACATCTGTTTCGATCCTGACAAACCACTTTCATCTCATTGTCACTCTTACACCTTATACACACTCGGCGGTTATAGGTACTTCTAACGTCACCTTTTTTCAATATGGCGTCTTTCTGTCAGTCATATTATGCCACTAGGGACTTTCCTATGTTATTTTCGGAAATACATATATCTAGTCGACAGTACAATATGTAAGTTTTACAGTAAGAACAGGTTAAATTTAAATTTTGTTCTTCATAACCTTTTATTATACACCACTTCAAGGATGGTAGACGTCTATACGTTTATATGTACCTATATATGAATGTTAAATAAACATACCTGTATGTAAAATTCGATACAATGTTGTTGATACATAGATAATAACATTGTATGTAATGTACAAGTATATTAATATGAGTAACTACTTTTCTATATGAATTTAAAGGCGTATCATTCACGTATGTATTTATCACTGTTTGCTCTTCTTTCATAATCTATCTTTGTTTATTTTGTACATTTTCCTACGTCCTTAATAAAATATTTTGTAGTACCTACATCAAACTAAGGAATTAACAAAGACTACATTATAACAACAATATCATTACACATTGATACAAATATTTATTGATCACGCTAACAATAGACAAAAGTATCCACCAATTAGAACTCGTCATTAATTTCAAATTTCGAATCCCGATACTTTACTAGACCACCCAGAAACCGAAGGTGTGGTTCAGGTAGGTGAGTGAAACCTCTACTTTTTAACCTCTTTACGAGAACTTAGGAAAGCCCTTTTGAATAATTACGAGCGGATTATCTCGTTTATGTGACGTCTTATAGAGATGTTTTAGGGTTTTTATTCCGTTTTGACAGTTGGGTTTCCGTTTCTAATTTGTTTTGGTATAAAGTTGTTACGAATTTCAAACGTTGAAGGATATTATTTATGCATAGTTTTTATGATATCAGATGTGAATGGAATACAAATAAGTATTGTTGTATTCTTTATGACGTACATAAATTCAAGTTTTTGAGATCCAATCAATGTCTTGTATCTACCTACAATGCAGTTTTGGTTAAATAGTTCAGGAATAGATAAGATTACCTATAGTATACAATATCACGACCTTAAATAGTATATACGCATGAGAAGATGTGTGTGAGGCAAGTGAGATTAACTATATAGTTTTGTATAAGGTGGTGTTGTATAGGCTCAGCTAACCTCGTTTGAGTAATAGGGGTTTGCATATGGATGTATTACTGATATTACCTGTGACATAGTCACTAAATCCTATTCCTCGAACCTTATCACACTATTTTAGGAACAATCGTTCAATGTCATCCGTTACCTGAGGCCTCAGTCCACTAAATGTTTTTACTAAATATCAGTTCAAAGTTGGTAATCCACTACCAACTTCACACTATTACCGATCTGATATTGAACTGCGTTTGTGCTTAAACGCATTACAAGACTTGGTGGGCCCCTGCTTAAAGACCGCGTTTTGAAATACATATTTGTTTTTACTATCATCTGTGCTATCATGATTTTTGCAACATTTAACATACGTGATTACCCATTAAGGCTTTTAGTACGCTGCCTAATTATTTTTATCACTAGTTAGTAAATAAATTGATTCTATAAGCGGGAATATATACATCACGGGTTCAATATAAACTTGGTTTGGCTCATATACACACAAAGCAATTACTCTCAATACTATAATTATAGTTGAATTCTATTTTGTTCTTTACCCAGTCGTATTGATTAACTTCTGTTTTGTTCCATAGATATTTGATTGATTTTGTATTGATCTATGGCTACCCCTCTACAGGGAATCAAGTGTGATGTGTATGTATGTAATATAATAAGAGAAAATCCTGAAAACAGTTCGAAGCGACCATAGAATAAGATTTTCCGGAATTTCAGACATGAATTTTTGACTACTTTATGATTATATTTAATTTCAACCCAACTTAGATGAATTTTATATACATGTCAATGCAGTGAAAGTGGTTTACCAGGATTAAAACAAACGGAGATCCGTGATATCTGCATATCCAGTAGAGAAACAGAATTGCGTTATATGTATATTAGATGTTACATATTAAATAGCAACGTTATCAAATGACGTCACAGCAGCTGATAAAACGCGCTTTGTTAAACATTCCTAGCCTCTGTATATAACTGAATAATAACATTTGCAATTGTTTAAAGCGATGTTATTCGACTCTGTTTTGAGTGCAATCACAATGGCTTGCGAACGGAATATAGCATGTGTAACAATGCTAATTGTACCGGAGTTTCTCTCATGTTAATGAAAGTACTGTTGCTCTGTAAGAGGTGTTAGGGTCATTGAGGTAGATAGGAGGCTTGTTCGACATAAAAGATTTAATGAAGAAAACATTAGATTGAATAGTTACCAGCTCATCGCTTTTAAAGTAGAGATTAACATCAGACTTTGTAATTTATATTAGTCACAAAAAAGATACTATTGCAACTAATAAAATTACTAGTGTATTAACGATTTTAACAATATAACGGGACTTATTTAATATTTTATAAACAAAGTATTGCCATTGTTTTCGAAGTTATACGCGATAAGTCCCGTTTTAATAATTACAAAATTTCACTCTTTAATAATTACAAAATATGGACTTGTTACGGATAGAAAATAACATAAAAAGAACTAAATTGCTAAAGAAAGTCAATTTCTCATCCAAACTGCGGAAACCTTACTTTTATCCCTTAGTCGGCTCTTACGACATACTGTACCTTACACCCATCATTTGGCATTAGGGATGGAAATAGCCACTTGAATAGTCAGCACATTATAGAGCAATTTGCGAGCTATTCCGTCGAATTATTACTTTAATGGCGCGTGAGATTGCTGAGTGTGTGGTTCCACATTCAATTAGTTTTCTAGTGAGTTCTCTGTGCTTAGTAGTAATTTGCCAGGATATGGGCAGTAGTGTGGAATTAGTATAAATGTTATGTAGCTTCCATTCTTTGTTTGTTAGTGTTAGAGAAAAGTTTGTGGGAGGATTTGATTCTGACTCCAATCACTTTCTTGACGAAAATGGGGAAGTTTTGGGCATCAAACTCCATTTATTGAAGAAAAAGGTATTGGTGTTTTTTCTTTTAAATTTGCATAATTTTGAATACTTTTAGATGTTTTTAAACAAAGATCTGCTGAAGTGTACTAAAATAATTGCATATTTCTGTTATTATATAATGGGTTAATCGAAAATTAATTCGTTACATGCTCTCTCAATATCAATAAAACTTGGAGCTTAGCAACTTCAAATTTAATACTCATTATTTACTCTCCCGCGTATCATATTAAGAAACAACAACGGATTATTCCATGCACTACTAAAATCCTTCTATTTACTCCTATATTTATACTATGTATACTAAGCTACAAAAACTATTATACAGAAGCAACTTAACTTCCTAAATCGTACACATAGCCTAGATAAACCTAAAAACCTATCTAGACAACCACACTCAAACCGACAGCATCTCTTACAGCGCGTCTATTTTTACAAATGGCGAGAGTAACCGTTAGCTGCACCGGTCATCGAACCCGCGACGCTCAGATTTGGTGAAGTGCCTAATGGGCAATTGAGTGCTGGGTCATTGCACGCCCGTTACGCGTCGGCTTCAAGTCTAGGGAGCTAGAGAGGGTAAACAGAAGGTGAACTAGATTCGAGATAGTATAGCCTAAGTACTCATATACTTTGTTTTGGTTGTCTATACTTGGTGATTGATCTCTGACTGGCTACAATATAACCATGTTTGGTTTTATTGTGGTAAGAAAGTTATGCTAAGTGACTTAGGAGGATGCCTTTATGGTTTTCTAAGTTAGGTTCTGTCACTCTGAAAGCGAATAAAGAAAGAAGTATATTATGTATATAATATATGTATATATACAGTTAGTACCTGATAAAAATTACACCAAAGAAAATTTAAAGTGTCTTAATTTACGCTTTTTATAGGTTCTCGTCAATTTATTAAGTATTATTTATACATATGAACCTACTTAATTTTAAACATTCCTTCAATTATAAACAGATTTAAAAATAGCCGGTAGTCGGTGAAAATGTATCAAAGAATTACTCAAATATACCCAAAACCACTAATAGACCTAGATACATCAACTTATAACAACATCAACAACAATGCATATTTGATTATGTAAATATTTAAGCACCCAAAATTATACATCATCATAAGGTAAATAGACATCCGACTGGGTCAGTATAAGGAGGAATATCAATCAAAAACCATTAAAATCCTATTTCACCCCATCGTAATCCTAATCTAGATTACGTAACCTTGCATAAACAAACATCCATATAAATCTCTTGCATACCTTAGTCTATATCTTAGACAATCTAATAAGTAATAGTCTATACAATGACTATCCTTGACAATCTAATAAATAACTTCTTTACTCATCCATCAGTAAATAGCACTATGAAGATGAACCGTTTGATGTCGGCGATGAAAAATTGGTTGATGATCATTAAGCCGCTGGTAACGACTTTAGACTAAACTAATTTGGGTAGAGATGAAGGATTGGTCATAGTTGTAAATAGTTTGTGCATACCGAAGTACTGCTTAATGGGTACGTAATGAAGCGGATAAAAGGTTATGAATTCGCTAGATAAGAAGGTGATTTGATTTAGTCTTAATGGTGATAAATGTGTATTCCTGTCTGTTATAGACAAAACGTCAAACGAAACGTAAACGTATTCCTGTCTGTAACGACGTTCACGATCATTTTGCTGGATAGTCAGAGGTTCAGGTGCCCATCTCCACAATTAAGAAGGTAGTAATTCTATACTTACTTAAATCCCTCATCAGGGACATAACGCCTTCAACAAAGCACGCCATCTGAGCCTATCTTTCACGATGATTCAATCTCAGCCCAAGATAAGCCAAGACCGAGAGCCTCCTTCAGTCTGTTTCAGCCTACCGACCTTTCGAGAACCTTAGGGAAACCATTTCAGCGCTTATTTAAGGGGATGGTCTTCTAATCTTCTTAATGTGTGCCCAATCCATCGCCACGTCGATTGGCTCCTGGTCCGTCAGCCTCCAAAGTTCCGAGTTCTGATCGTTCGTAATTCTATGGCCAACTCGTTGACCAGATAGTCAGTACTCGATGTGATACCTTTTTTATTATCTAGTTGTATTTTATGGACACTATGTATTCATCTACGTGAGAAACGATTGATAACACTATTTTTGTAAGTGAAAAGAAAGTGAAGTTGTTTGGCACTCGAAACCTGCGGCGAATTTTCATTAATTTTCTTTTATAGTATCATCTTTGTAGGCTTTTGTTATATATATTTTATTGGTCTGCTACATGCAGCAATACGCGAATAGGTAGGAACTGCAAAAATGATGATCATCTTACAATACTACCACTACTTATAAGTAATATAAAAATCAAAATTACAAAACAGTTATTGAAAATTAAGACCCAATCTCTACAACAGCATTCCATCTACACATCTTCGATTCCATGACTAAACCACTTCATTCACTACAACAACAATGTAGATAAAAAGCGTTCACTCAGCCCTGAATCACTCACGACATCTCAAAGAAGCGTCATTACGTCTTTTCATGCATTAGATGAATGACGTCGCTGCCCACAGTCCCTTTTGGGGAAGCAATCAATCAAGTCACAGATTAACAAAAAACTAGTCATAACACAGACGTGGTTTAAAAGTGCTTCGGTCACTGTCGATCGCCTAATTGACGGAACTTCGATGGATTGTTTTCTGTACAGTAGTACATACAGTATTACGCTTCTATGTCATGATGGGATATGCAGAGACTGTACCTATAGATAAACAAAGTTCATAAACAACCTCGGTCTTTTGCGGTGTGGATTGCTATCTGAAAACAGTCACCCGTCACTTGTTTCTCCAATTCTGACCACCTCTCCATCGGCGTGCGACCTCTAGCACTCTTTCCTTCTATTTCACCCACTATTAGTAGGATTCCGAGCTCGTGTCTAGAGCAACGTATTATGTGGTCGAAGAAGGTTAAGGCCCTGTCTTCGCATATGGCTGATAGCTTTCTCTGTATCATTCAGACATCCAGGGGCTCAAGTCCTAATGCTTTTGGCAAAATATCAGTTCAAGATCAATAATAGTGTGAAGTTGATAGTGGATTAGCAAAAGTGTCTGATTTCGCCATTATTAAATTTAACACTTTTGCTAATCCACTACCATCTTCACACTATTACTGATCTGATATTGAATAGACTTGGGCGCTCGTAATCTTCTCAAATTCGCATGCAATAATTACTCTACTGTTCATTACGACGTAGCTACGTACCTTTAACCGTTGTGAGAGAATGAGTGTTTTTACATACTGACATAGAAATGTGTCTTAAAATTAAGCAATTACCAATTTTATATTATCTAAAGCCCTGTTCTTCCGTAATTGTAGAGACGAATTGATGATTGCAACTGCTTTTTATGTGAATTTACTTAAAGATGCGCGTGATATATTAAGAGAACTTATTCCCAGATAGGTAAGTAATATAAGTCAATGTCTTTAAACAGGAGAATGATAAAACGGCTTCAATTAGCCAAATTTTTTGCAATAGTTAGGTACGTAATGTAGGGATGTATATTTCTTATCATTGTCAAAAGATTATCTCTCCCTCATAACTTGACGAATGAAATTATTTCTTCCTCTCAAGAAAGGTCAATTAAGTGAATACCTATTACTCATGTAAGTAATTATACTCTTAAGGGAAAAGGGCGTGTCCTACACGCAATATGTGATATCAAGTCTCGTTCTAGCATTTCATTACAAGATAGAGCCATACGAGATTATAACTTTATTGTAAGTTAACTTCATTTCTGTACTCGAGCATAAATTTCTAGAGCCAGTAATGTAGATTTGATTCCTGCTGATATAGGCTGATAGAAATCTCTAAGGTAGGGACCTAAACGGGCTTACACGTGTATATGGAAAGAATAACAAATAGGAACTAATTTCTAGCATTTGCAAATTAGAGCTGTTATGCTACAAATAACTAATTGAAGAAAAGTTTTAATAAAAATATAATTTCTGATACAAATAGGCACATCACACTGGTTTCCCCGTACGTAGGTCATACATCTGTAAACTATAAAAACAACATAAGCAATAATTTGCTTCTAATTAAGCAATGAACAATTCATCCTGCGTTTACAGCTGTCATCCTGTTTAAAATGACATTACATTGACATACACATTACGTCATGTAATGCTCGTACACACGTCCGATACATCTGTAGCTTAATATAAAGGCTCTTCAGACAGGATGCGAAGCTAGGAGCGGGCTTAATGGATTTATTTGGACGGCTCATTTTTATGTGGGCGGGGGCTTGAATCTGTAATGAAGGGGATTGTGTGGATAGGTCTCTAATATATTTAATTTAGTTTAGTAAAGCAGACGAGTGAATTATGTAGATAAAGAGAAAAGTGCAAGAGTGTTAAATGACGTATGTAGAAAGAGTATTTAATATGACAAACATAGATAAAAAGAAATTTGAAAATCGAAGTATGTAGGTTAAATTGCAGAGAGCATTTATTTGGTGCCCGTCCTTAGCAATAAAATTAATGTCTACCCAATTGCTTCGTTAACTAAAGCACCATATTCTGAATCAGATATAACATTAATCATTTCACCTTACGACAAAAACTAAAAACCATTTCACATACCGTACATATTAAAACCGCCAACACTTTTACTAACAGTCCTATCCACATGCAGCCGCCACTGGAATTCCCTTATCCCTCGATCACGTCTATCTGCTCACACCATTCATTCACAGACCTTCCTAATGCATTACACACACATACAAACACAGACATCGACTATTAGATTCTGTTTCCAAGGGACACACACACATAGACATATACTATTAGATTGAATATAGCTGTTTTGTATGTATGTGTGTCTTCTGGTATTTTGATTGGTCATCCGCTGGTCTGTTGGATGTGAATGCAGTCTGCCACGTCTGTCAGTGTTCTGTGGTTTCGTAATAAAACTCTTTGGTGTGAACGCTTTGGTCGTTTCTTCGTTGCGGCTATGTGGGTTCAGTTGATGGGAATTTTTGGTGGATTCGAAATAGTGTTTACGAGTTTCTGTTAGATGTTGTTTTAGGAAGTTTCGTGTTGATGAATTTTAATGTTTTGGTCTATTTCGAGATGTATGAATATCTAGAACTAAAAATGTAACGTATTATCTAAGACTGGAAAGGGCATAATTCGATTGGATATGTTATGCGGATGAATAATTATTATAATAGAAGATTGACAAAAGAAATATTTGGGTGAAGTAGAGGGGTGGTTTCGTAGGAGTCGCCCCAGTAAGACATATGTAAGGCTGATGAATTCAGTATGACCTATAACCACCGAGTGTGTATGAGGAAAATGGTTTGTCAGGATCAGGACAGATGAGGTTCCGTTATCTCTGCTTACCCCTCTACAGGGAATCAGGCATGTGTATGTATGTATCTTTTCTCGAAAACAACCTGTACTATAAATCTCACAACAAAAAATCAAGCTAAAAGCAAAAATAAGCAATCTTTTCCTTATCAATAACGTTATTTAAAATTAATGAGAATAAGAAATTACGTGTCTAAAATCCTCTAGGACACTAATAGATATAAATGTTCCGTATCTACATAAACATAAGTTTTCTCTACATCCTAGACCACCATTGCTTTAAAGACACTCACAATACTAATATTATGTCGTAAGTAATAACTTCTGCGGGTGGCAAAACCTTGTGGTTAACCACAGACAATAAAATGTTAATGCATCGTTCAAAAGTTAGGTTTACTCAGATTTTGGTAGACATGTATTTTTACAACTATCTTAGAAACCACAATTTACATACAGATGTTCACGCCTCTACGTACCCGGGATAGGCAGAGACTATCGATCGCCACCTGGAACAATCAAGACATATCTCTTTTGCTTCACTCACATCCATTAACCTTCTTATACATGCTCTACTCTTCTTCACATACACCCGCCTCAGAAGATTGCCTCCAATTTGATCTTTATAAGTTCTACCAAAATTTACATGGCTTTTCTTATCGTCGATGTACTAACGTAACTAATAAATAGAAGAGAAAACGTAGGAACGTCAATTGGTATAAGAAATTTGAGATCGTTACGGTGGCGACCGATAGTCTCTGTCTATCCCTTTAGCGATGTAGAGGCATAAAATTTTTTAAGTAGCTATGTATGTATCTATCTACTGGCTTTTGCATATCAACTATGTATAATTCAAATGATTACCTGTGTGTGGATTTCTCTTAATATTAGCCGTATTATTCGAATTCTAACGGATAAACTCAGTGAAGATTCGCTATTGAATAAGACAAACGAAAAAGACAAACTCGTTCACAACCATTAACCCTTGCGGGATAGTCAGAGGTTCAAGTGTTCATCTCCGCTATTGCGAAGGTAGTAGGTAATTCTATGGTCACCTCGAACCTACGTGTTGACCAGATAGACAGTAATCAATATGACAAGTGGTAAACTATGTTGTCATTTACAATCTCTAATTATTACTTGTTCGGTAAACTGGTAGGTTTCCTCACGATGTTTTCCCTCATCGTAGTATTCGACGCTATTTAATATGGTCTCCAATCTGATAAATGGAGCTGATATTTGAACAGGTAACTACTCTACAACTGTCTTCAAAGTCAAGTTCCACAATAATTGTAATGATCCCGGGTATAAGGTATATCGTAGGTATCTGAAGTGAAAATATTCATTCGCTAACTAAAAGACGTACGTAATACGAGTATAATGAGCGGGCAGTCAAAACATAGGGCTCAAATAGATTTGGCGAAATATGAATGTAACATAACATAACATACGCTTCACGACTTGTGTATACACACTCCCTTTTTTATTATGGCGGGGTAGTCAGAGGCTTGAATGCCCATCTCCGAAATTTCGAAGGCATGTTAGGTATGGGTCATTCAAAGCCCGCGTATCACTAGATAGACAGCACCCAACGTGATAGGTAGTAAACCGTATCGCCGTATATAGGCACTGACTATTACCTATCCTGAGGGATAGGCAGGTTTCCTCACGATGTTTTCCCTCACCGTTAGCGACTGTAAATTATGTACGTAAATGAAAAACACATTTAAATTTCATTCATTGGTACATGCCAGAGTCGGGATTCGAACCTAGGACCTTTCTCATACGAAGTCCGAGGTCTTACCCACTGGGCTACAGCCGCTTCTAAAAATATGAATGTATAAGAACCAATTTCGAAACCATTGTTGTTAATGTGGTAGTGATGTGGCCATGAAAGTTGTAAGGAAATTGTACCGGTTAAATGGAAGGCAAGATGTCAAATGGAAGTTGATGACAGATAACTAGCAAAATGCGAAGAGGTTGGATGTAGTCTACATAGGAAGCGAGTGCTATATAATATGTAGATAATGATAAGCCCTTAATCTATAATAGAATAATGAATAATAATAGTAAGTATATATATGTTATTTACTTACGATGGAAGAACAGGCTAGGTTTGTAACCTTCTACAGGGGCAATACCTATGTACTTGTGTTTAAATTAAAGGTAAAGTAGCTACAATAACTTAGTTATAGGCTAGACTTTCATATCACGTTTCTGTAGGAATTTTCAGCTCTGAAATTTGGCAAAACTCATGTGATAAGGAGGCAGAGATGTTTATCAAGATTTCAGGACCTTGTACCTACCTATCCACTTTGATAAGTTCTTTGAACGTATTGTTCCTGTTATTTATAGATTGTGCAAATATGAGCAGTGCCAAGATATTCCTTTATGCAGGTAATGAATTTTAAAACCTCATTACCGACGTATTCAAAGCTGTCATTCTACAAAGTATTAAGTAGGTACCTATCTTCTTATGTGCTTAAGTAAATCAGTGTTCTACACAGCTACTTATCAATACATTTACCATTGCTAGCCATGACAAACCTTCCATATTGATTTATGACATGGGCACAACTCCAACATTCATAAAGTAACATATCAAATCTACCTATAGGTACACTGTCATATCAATACATATTCCAACATAACTAGGTAGGTAATACAAGTAATCAAACACTCTTTCTATACATAATACTTGAAGCAATACATTTACATTCATCCCTATTCACAATACTCCCAAGGGATTCCATTTTAATTCCAAATGGCGGACCGCATAACATCTATCAACATAAAGACGCTACAAATAGAATATCGCGTCTAATAGTAGTAGGGTTTCGTCAATTTATCGAGCGCTCAATTGCTCAAAGGGGATATAACTGGTATTTCAATTTACATGGCCATTGTTATAAAACAGCGTTTGTAACCCTAGATGCAGCGAACTTGTCTAACGGTGTAAAAGTAAGGGGATTAAAGCTAGCGCTGTCCCGCTGATTGCGGCTGGGGAAAATCGATATCGTCTGTGTATCGTACCCCTCCCGCGCGTCCCTCTTACCCCTCCACGCAGGTCTTTGTACCCAAGCTCGCGCAAGTTTGAGAGGCGGCTTTAATTTGGAGTGAAGCTTTGAGCTTTTGAGGATTTGTTGAGAGTAGCTTGGAATTAATAAAAGTATCAGAGAAGTTTCCGTTTATATGAAAGTATAATTTGGTTTATTAATCAAATGCCTGGATATGTATGTACGAATAGTTACCTACCTTATATATAGTTACCAGTAGCAAAGCTATTAGCATTAAGTACGTAGGATAATGTATGTGTGATTAGATTGGTAATAACAGACTGTGTTACCTAACACGTTGTAGATATTTATAAAATCCCGTTAAATAAAACACTGTTTTACTCTGCAGTGAAGTCTGATATTATTCAATCATTATTTGTCCCACGGCAATTAAAAATATTACGTAGAATATAGCCTTTCCACTCGAATAACTAACAAGGTATGAAAGAAATGATTAACAATATGGTAATTATTTATTTTTTACTGAAGAATTGATGCCTGCCTATTGGCTCTTTGCAAGTAGGTAGATATCGATATACCGTAAACCGTAACATTGTTTTACAAAAGCGATTCATTACCTACTATCCAACTAGCTAACCTAACCTGCGCCGCACCGAAAGCTATCGCTGAAATTAATCTAATAATATACTATACCACTAAACTTGGACTGTTCTGACTATGTTAGGTACGGTTTATAATTATATAACTATATTACGGCTTTATCTATTTTTCTGCGTCATATACCTACGTATTTTTATGAAATAAACTACCCAATTTGTGAGTATTTTGTAGCTTTAACTAATTTGTTTGGAAGTCAGGTGTGTAAATGAAATTCTAACTCAGTGCCTTTCTTGACTGGACGAATAGAATCTATAATACGAAGTGCTAGCAACTTTTCATCGATAATTAGGTTAACAGTGACCACGCCACTGTTATTTAAATTTTCTTAGTTCATTCCAACCCCGATTAAAACTTCTTCTTCTAAAACTTAGTCTTTATTTATTTATCTTTACATCTTAATCAATCTTAAATACTAGGGTCACATAAACTAGGTGTTAGAAATGCACATTACTCTCAATAGTCAGTTTCCCTAATCTCCCGTAGAAGATGACGTCAGAGATGAGTTTCTCAGCGATCGCCTTCTGCTCTATAGTCATCTCTTTCAATTGCAGGCCGATAGTCCTTCCGTAGCTTTCTGGTTCTGAAAGGTTATCTGAAATAGGGAATTAAGATTGTAAAACTGTAGGAATTAATAATTTATTATTGTATAAAAAAGTGGAGACGCGGCAATTGTTGGCCGGCATCGAATGGATGCGAACGGCCACTGACAGACAGGAAGAAGTTGCGTCATTTGGGGGAGGCCTATGTCCAACAGTGGATTCAGACAGGCCGATGATGATGATGATTGTGTAAATCGTCGTGTTTATCGTCATTACCTAACAGTTTCGGCGAAGATAGGTAAGTCACAAGCCCCTGTTCCAACACAAATTACATTTATTTCCCATAGGTATCCCTTCATCGTACAATCGTTTTAATCTTACGGCATAGAAAAGAGTGAGCAAGGTAGCATATTCCTATATTTTTCAGTAGATAAGTAATCCACACCCCAACATGATTATGTTAACTATGACACCATGGAAACGCCAGAAAATACATTTTACATACGCATTCACATCCATTCATATTCTTAAAAAGTAGACTGGACAAATAGGTAGGCCCCTAATTCCGAAAATCCTCTCACATTAAGCTTAGTAACAAGATCGAAACTAACTAAAAAACTTAGCTTAACTTAGTGAACTATATAAGCAATAGTCAGCCACAAAACACAGCTTAGACGCCTCGATATTACAAGCTAATGAGTCTAGTATAAATCCAGACAACATTTTTCTACACCGTTACCTATACATAGATACATAATCATTAATGTCTTTTAATTAACGATCGAATCAGTACGGACAGAATCTGAATCAGAATTAAGCATAAATGTTCGTTTGATGTCGCATGGATAATTAGTAACAGGTTGCTAGCTCATTGCCCCATTTATTCAATTACCCGTAGTCGCCTCCATCGATCTGCCGGAAAGAACGGCAGCTAGTTAGCATTCTTCTTGCGTCCCAAACGTCCACGGGTCCCCAATTACAGAAATCATATGAAACTAGTTCCAATTCAGTCTCATATAGCACTTACCTGTATTATCTATATGCCAATCTTGCACCTCATTGAGTCTAGCCCTTTTAGGGTTCGAAGGGTCACATAGATAGAAGCTGGACGCTGGAGATTCTGCCATCGGCAAGGGTTCGTACTTGATGGTGCAGGTTTCCTCATCAAGGGTTTGATCGTCAGATTCGGATTGCTAAAGGATATAATTGTGTTTAGGCTAGAATACATACATACATACACATCACGCCTGATTCCCTGTAGAGGGGTAGGCAGAGATCACGGATCCCCATTTGTCCCGATCCTAACAGACCACTTTCGCTTCATTGACATTCATATAAACATTTTAAACGTTAAAAACTCAAGAGCAGTAATATACACGCTTCAGCTTGAAGAGCTGTTAGTGTATTTAATAAATAATAATAGAACATATGCTTCTCAGTTTAGGCTAGTATAGTTTTCTTTTTATTACTAGTGGGTAGAGTATACTTATATCTGCTGTTTACTTTAGGTGAAAGGTACTCTTTTTGAGCAAAACTCCTGTACGTAAGGATTACAAACATACATACATACACATCACGCCTGATTCCCTGTAGAGGGGTAGGCAGAGATCACGGATCCCCATTTGTCCCGATCCTGACAGATCACTTTCGCTTCATTGATATTCATACATCCTCTCATACACTCTCGGCGATTATAGGTACACCTAATGTCACCTTTTTTCAATATAGCGTCTATCTGACTGTTATATGTCTTATAAGGCCTAAAGGATATGATTGTGTTTAGGCTAGAATAGTTTCAAAATATATGTACACCTTCTATAAGAAATAGCAACCCCGTAAACACTTCTTACCTAATCGTGTTGTGAAACTGATGAACTCTTCCGGAGGCTGTGATTAGTGTGTCCTCAGTGAATAGGTTAAAAACATTTTTAACGTTAAAAACTCAAGTACAGTGATATACACGCTTCAGCTTGAAGAGCTGTTAGTGTATCACTACATAGTATAAAACAAAGTCGCTTTCTTTGTCCCTATGTCCATTTGTATGCTTAAATCTTTGAAACTACACAACAGATTTTTATGCGGTTTTTTTCAATAGATAGAGTGATTCAAGAGAAAGGTTTATATGTATAATAACATCCATTAAATAGTGGAGTAGGCTATATATTTTATACCCGTGCAAAGCCGGAGCTGGTCACTAGTTTAATAAATAATAATAGAACATATGCTTCTCAATTTAGGCTAGTACTTATAGTTTTCTTTTTATTACTAGTGGGTATAGTATACTTATATCTGCTGTTTACTTTAGGTGAAAGGTACTTTAATAAACTCCACTACGTAATTATAAACGTAATTCCTATCAATGTTTATAATTGGTAGGTATTATAGGATTGCTGTTGGTGAACCAGTATACCGTATGGAGTAGTCAGAGATTCACGTATCTCTGTTAGCGAGGTAAGTGATATGTGATTTACCATGTCACCAGATAAGGGTCGATCCAGGAACCATTACGGTTTCATAATCCTGTGACCAACTATCTAAGCTATACCTCCAATGTTGAAACTATTATATGAAGCTCAAACTATCACACATTATAAGTTATTAGATTTGCAAGGTACCTACATGATATTACAGACATATTTAATTAATTCGCTTATTGATCCGTACGCGTTCACGACCATTAAGCCTTACGGGTGTAGTCAGAGGTTCAGGTGTCCATCTCCGCAATTGCGAAGGTAGTAATTCTATAGCCACCTCGAACCCACGTGTTAACTAGATAGTTTTTGATCCATAGGTAGAAAATAAGATAAAACTAGTTAGTACATAAATAGTAAATAAAGAAACGATATAAATTAAGGATCAGCCCAATGAGACATATGACAGTCAGATAGATGCCATATTGAAAAAGGGTGATATTAGAAGTACCTATAACCGCCGATTGTGTCAATGAAGCAAAAGTGGTTTATCAGTGTCGGGACAGATAGGGATCCATTATCTCTTCCTACCCCTCTACAGGTAATCGGGCGTGATGTGTATGTATAAGTAAAGAAATGGTAAATTACCGTTTTACTAATTGAGTCACCATCACCACTACCCGCGCCCTTAATCAAAAACTTCATAGCATCAAAGGCAAACCACTTGCTAGGCACATTCGAAACTTCCATCTTCTTCTTCTCCCTTAAGAACTGGGACCTTAGCGTATGCATCTTCACTTCTACTTCCCTTACCGGCACCTTTAAAGCCTTAGCAATATCCTCCCAAGCCTCTAACTTCTTCGCTTTACTCCTATATAAGATATGGTTAGAATCCCATAGTATGTCGTGAGTTTTATAAAGCTCTATCAGTTCTAGAACGAATTCGTTCATCCGTGATTTATTCATGTTGTTAAACGACGCGTGTTGTGTCTGCAACAAATCCCGCAACACTGAGAGTGTGTGAGTGAGAGATAGCATTGCTTCGCGTCATGTTGCGAAGGTCGCGCAACAACAGGCAACGTTGCGCGTCGTTTATACCACAGATTAAATTGAATGTGTACGTAGATATTGAAAATACAGTTTTTGTACAGAATTTTATGTCCCGTGCTAGTCTGGTACACAAAAATAATGCTAACTACTTGCCGTTCTTCTCGGTATGTCGTAGGTAGCAACTTAGAAAAACCCAAGGGAAAAATCAAGCCTATTGGGCGATGGGGTAGAACCCTTTTACTAATAACATATGGCATCATAAACCTAATATTTATGCTAAGTGACTTAAGAGATATTATATCACCAAGGTTCTGTCCACCCCGTGCACCTATGTATAATTTAGTGAATAGGAGTTGCTCAAATCGGATAGGATTCCTAAGTTAAGCTTACAATTCTAGTCTTCTCTTATCGTAAACATGTTATGTAACAGTAATACACATTAGGTTCTTATTATATGAAACTGCCGAGTGTGTGTGATAGTGTATGGGGATGTGAATGAAGCGGAAGTGGTTTACTTGGATCGGGAAAATAATCATCCACGATCTCTGCCTACGTCTATGTAGGAATACGAAATAGTCAATAGTCAGTTCTTTTAATTTCATAGTGATAAATAACACTAATTTAGGTAAACTATCTGGTGAGAAATGGATTGAATTTGGTCGTAAATGAACTACCTACTCATTTGCGGGTATGAAGACGCCTTCACTACCTTACTTACTACCTTGCTAAGGTAATATTATACGTTATGTACATATGGTATAACATATCAGAACTTTATGCGACACGTGTAGATAAATAAATGTTCAAGATATATCGTTTTAAGCAATCCGAAACAAAATCAAGCGGAAACAATGAAAAGAATAAGACCAAGATTATTAATAATCAATGTCAATCATAATTACTTCTTGTTTTAGTTGAGTTCTTGTCTTGTATTATCTGTCTTTTCTCAAACTTATCACTCTCATAACTAACACATTTAAATTAACCATCTAAAACAAAGAAAACAAATTCACCTTACAATATACAACTGTAATACTAAAAGATAAATGCTCATACATTATGTGCACAAAACACGCTCGCTGCCGTAGCCGCATAATATCGCGATAAACAAAATACCTACCACACAACACGAGCGCTGATTTCCTGCCAATGTCTGCTCGCCTAGTAACTTGCGTTAGAAAACAGCTGGGCAAATCCTCAATAGCGCACTGACTGACAATATGAATGATGTGACCAGTTGATATTTTATTTATTAGATGGCTTACGTTTTGACAGTTTGTAAAGAAACTGCAAAATGGTAGTCGTATCTAAAGTAGATGTATTTTCAGTAGGTTCTATCTTGTTAAAATATAATATAATAATAGTAAAAACAGAAATGATAATGAAATATTATGTAGATACAAATTATTGAAAAAGATTGAAATGATTACCGTTTGAAGTAGATACCATTAAATTTTTCGTTAATTTATTAATGCAATGCATATTTACGTGGCTTATTAGTATTTCGTTCTATTAGTAGTTTCCATTCGTAAATATAAAACGAATATTATGTTATCCATATTGTAAATATCAAGCAACTCATTCCCCAACGCGTTGCTGTCGAGTCGTTTTTGGTTGTATGGACTGCCGCCAACGACAAACTTTACTTGTCCCGCTCACTCCGCATACAATAGAGCGAAACACACAAACGCTCTCTGCAAACGGGGTGACCTTGTCGGCGTAGTCGGGCCGACCGATTTAGTACAACACGAGCCGGCAGCGACTTAACACAAAGTTTTTTCTCAATAATTTAGACATGATGACAGAAAAACAAGTTTTAACAGATATTCTCGAAACGTATAAATGCTTGCCGTGTCTCTGGGATCCTTCAGATAAACTGTACATGAACAGGGAGGCTCGGGAGCAAGCGAACGAGATATTGTTGGACAAATACAAAGCTATTATGCCCGACGCTACCATGGAGGCTATGAAAAAGAAGTTGGAAAACATGAGGACGTCTTATAAACGCGAACGCAAAAAAGTAATATACACTAACACGAGTAATAAACCAAATAATTTATTTATGTAAAATAAATTCTTATCTACATATAACTATTTTGTTGTTTTAGGTTATGATGACAAAAGCGAGGTCGTCTAATCCTGAAGATATCCATGTTCCCTGCCTGTGGTACTACCATCTCCTGACGTTCCTGGATAGTGATGACTGGCCCATCAGGAGTGTGATCAAGACATATGACAGTGATGATGATATTGTAAGTTACTATTATACCTACCAACTTATTTATAGTTAAATAATTTTAGAACATAATATTAGCTACAATTCTATTTCAATCGAATCTTGACGTAACCAGTATTTCGCATCTCCATATATGTTACCGGCCTAACCCGATTTCAGAACAAACTAGTTTGACCTAGGCTAAACTAGTTCTTCCTACACGCGCTAGCATAAACTAGTTTGGCCTACGCCGCTTGGATGGATAGACCTGTTATTCGTAGGACAAACAGGAGTTGCACCCCGCGCGCCCCGCGCTTCTATTTGCTCGCCCATACATCGCGTTTGGACACTCATTTTAGGTCCTGTTGTTAGCCGTGCGAAACGTGTTAAGTAATGAGTGAAGTTTAAACGTTTACGTATTACGAAGAATTAATTAATTGAAGGTTTACGTCTTTAAGACACTACAAAGTTTGTCATTATGAATGAACCTACGTCAAGTCGACAAGCAGATCAAAACCAATTGAGGGAAAAGTTTTTGACAGAAATTTTACAAAGTGAAAACAAAAAGTTTTCTCATTATAATGTGTTATCATCAGACCAATATTTGGACCTCATTGAACAAGTTGAAAATGCAGAAAAATCTGTAAATAAGACACCATTACAACGAAGAAGACTGAACCGATTTGCTGTGCTCAAAATCGGAGATGTGAAAAAACTGATTGCACGGAGTGAAGGTAATATAAGGTACTATCTTCAGTCAGATGAACTATATGACGTAATTGATGCAGCCCATGTGGCTGTCGGCCATGGCGGTCGTGACAGACTGTTAGCCGAGACATCAAAACAATATGCTAACATTACGAAAGAGATGATAAGTCTCTATTTATCTATGTGTAGTGTCTGTAACGAAAAAAAAGCTAAGAAAAAAAGGGGTTTGGTATCTAAGCCAATTCTTCATACGGAAATGAAAAGTAGGTGCCAGGTGGATCTGATTGATTTTCAGACACAACCGGATGGAGATTTTAAATTTATTATGGTTTACCAGGACCACTTAACAAAATTTGTTCTGCTGCGAGCATTACAATCTAATACAGCGACAGAGGTGGCCTACCATTTAAATGATATATTTCTAACTATAGGTGCCCCGTGCATTCTTCAATCTGATAACGGAAGAGAATTTGTTAATAATGTCATAAGTGAGCTTGCTAGTCTTTGGCCAGAACTCAAAATTGTCCACGGAAAAGCCAAACCCAGTCAAAGTCAGGGCCCCGATGAAAGTGCCAATCAAGATATTGAGAATATGATAATTTCTTGGATGAAGGACAACGATTCAACACAATGGTCAGAAGGCTTGAGATATGTCCAGTTCATGAAAAACCGCGCCTATCATTCGGAGATAAAACAATCACCATACAAGGCGCTATTTGAAATAGAACCTAGAGTAGGACTTTCGACTTCCTCTTTGCCGGAAGAAATCATAAATGATATTAAGGATGAAGATGATTTAAGGAAGGTAATGGAAGATATTTGTAATATTAACTTCACAGAAGTAAATCATGATAATGTTGAAGACGAAGATTCCTCATCTGAAAATGACATTCAAAAAGCTATTCGGACTAGTCCAGTTATAACATTACACTACCGACTCCACCATAAGACCAGCACTAAACTTGACTCGTGGTCATCCTATGAAACTGTTACTTATTCGATAAATAGGCAGATTTCCTCACTATGTTTTATCTCAATTAGATTGCGACGAAGTACTTACTATAAAAATTGTGCTTACCAAACCTTCATACCTAAATGTAATACCTAAGTAAGTATGTACTAGTACCTAATTGTTCTTTTATCCCCCAGGACCCTGCAAAACTCTCAGTAGAAGTAGAAGCCGACACGTCCATTGCGACAACATCCTACCAGAATCGCTCAAAACGAAGAAAGAAAGATGACAGCTACTTCATCATTGAGAAAGACGACCCCTTGGACAACAGTGAGACCTCAGAGGTCTACATGGAAGACCAGAACGAAGCAGAGTGTTTCGGGAAGACCCTGGGAATACAGCTAAAGAGGGTGACAGAGGAACAAAGAACGATAGCGGAGAAATTGATATCGGATGTCATTTTCTACGCGAGACAGGAAAAATTGAATTTTAAGTCTAGTGTTTGTTTAAATGATGATTAATTAGATAATAAATGTTATTGAATTTGTTTCAAGATTTATTTATTTACCTTTTTATTTTATCAGATATATTGATTGATGCCGGTATACTTTTACCGATGCATTATTAAATTCGTTATTCAGCCGTGGGGTTAACTGGGAGGTGAATAGATGCTAACTAGTTGCAGTTGTTTCCAGCATGTTGAGGAAAGCGAGGACTAGGGTCCAATGGGCTAACAAACTGTCACCAATTAATGCCTATACACCTACGCTACACGTGGTCAGATCTTGTTATGTTACGTTATGTTTTGTCCACTCCGATAGGTATAAAAAGACGGGGGATACATAGATAATGTGTATGAATCATCTTGAATTGATAATAGGCACTTAATTTAAGTATACAATCATTCTCTATTTCACCCGTGCTAGCTAGGACATAAAAATAATGGTAATTAGATGCAGTTCTTACCGGCATGTCATACAAGGCGACTAAGGTACTAGGGGTAAATTGAATCTATTAGGCGATATTTGAATCTAGCGACCTGTCACCAATATTACATTAGATATTACTTAGCAACCCAAATATCTATGCTAATAAGTGACCAAGGAGATGTTTTCATGTCTTTAAGGTTCTGTGCAACCCGAAAGGGATTAAAGGACGTGAATGTATATGTATACTCTATTACGGAAAATTGGAAGCGGATGGAAATCGTACGCACATTAGATAGGTACTTCCTATCGGCACGCGACCGAACTTGTTAGTAGGTATAATTTACTATGTAGTATCATTATTTACTATGTAGGAAGTTTAGTAGTAGTAGACCTAATTATTTAAAACGTTTCGAAGATTTATTGTCTCTTCGAGTTCCTGTCACCTCAAAAAAGCAGTCAAACAGAAAATACGTATAATGAAACGTGCGTGTTATTAACTAAACTTAATATGTTGAATGTCGTAGTTACTCAATACGTACCTAATTTTAAAAAATACAATGCAATAACATAATAATATTTTGAATCGAAATAATTACAAAGGAATCATAAGTGCTCGCGTTTTGTTTCTGCCCCTCCCTATCCATAGTGTTATCTCGCTTACTTTCATATAAAAAGAACGAAACAAATAAACGCGCTTTTCAACGTTGCGTGCGTATTTTCATATTTATTTGACCAAAGAAAACTCATTGTTACGATTACGGGAACGATTTTTTGATTTTACTTTTACCTTTGATTAAATTAATTAATAGTCATGAAACATAACAAAGTCCTTTTTGGTAAATTCATTGAAAAGTACAAATCTCTTACTTGTCTCTGGCAGCCCTCGGATAAGTTTTATTCGAATAGAAGTGTTAGGGACGCGGCTTATGAAAGTTTATTGGAGATTTACAAGAAAATTGATCCGAATGCCAATGTGGATTCCATGAAAAGAAAGTTCGATAATATGAAAAGGACTTACAAGCGTGAATACAAAAAAGTGTGTAGATTAATAACTACATATTTGCTATATTGATAAAGTTTGTGATTGTTTCCTTATATTGTGTTATTGTTTTAGGTGATGAGGTCAAAAGAACGCACGCCTAATAATGTATACGTTCCTCATTTATGGTACTACGATATGTTAACATTTTTAGACGGTGAGGAACAACCCTCTCAGAGTGATATAATGTTTGAAAACGATGATGAAGTAAGTTTCTCGTGATATTGTTATACCTAGATATAGTGGATAAGTAGAACGTTAATGCTCTTATTCCGTTCATGTCGTAAAACACCACTGATGATTTTGAGAGTACTGTTTTAGTTTTAAAAAGGCTACTCAATCGCAGAGATGATCACGCGTGCGTCTGGACAGCACGAAACAATGGTCGTGAAGTGTATCTAAATGATATTTTGGAAATTACATACATAATACACATCACGCCTGATTCCCTGTAAAGGGTAGGCAGAGATCAAGGATCCCCATTTGTCCCGATCCTGACAGACCACTTTCGCTTCATTGACACTCATACACACTCAGCATACATACATATTAAAAACCATTTAATGTTCTGTCTATGTAATAAGGTAGCACAGGTTTCAATAGTCTTGGTTTGTCAGGCTTTTTCATTGTAGCGATGAGAGGGATAGGTAGGTTAGGTATACAAATAAGAATATTGTAGTGTAGTGTATAGGTAGGCTATACGTAGATAGTATGACAGATTTTTGAATATTACCGAAGCTTGCTACCCATTTTCTCATAACTCATTTATTCACTCACTTATCTATTCATTTCCTCGAAGGGATGAACGGTATCAAATTATGGTAGTTAACGACAACATCGTGTTAGTCAAACGCCTTGCGGATACTTTAAGCCCTTTATTAATTGACCCTTAAAACTTCTTTAGGCGCCTGGAAGTAGGTCTAAGGCTACATATCTAATCAAATGTAGGTACCTATACTTACATACATACATACTTATACTGTAAAACATACGGCGTACATAAATAACGAAAGACATTAAAATGCTCACTCTTTTTATTCTAGACTATTCCCGACATAATATTAGAAGACTACGTGAATCCTGAACATTATCTTGACAAAACTTGTGTTGGTGAAGAAATGTATAACACCAAACCAACATCAGAAGTTCAACCAATGTCATACAGCCGAATGGGTAGCGAACTTAGTTTAACTGCAGTTCAGAATGAAATTGATCCTCGTACATCGGAAACTGTGTATGATGAGGATCAATATGAACCCGAGACTTTTGGTCTGACCATAGCCTACAAGTTGCAAAATATAGCAGCAGAACAAAGATTCATAGCGCAAAAGTTGATTTATGATGTACTTTTCTATGCTTCAAGAGAAAAGTTGAGTTTTGACACTATGCTTTGTAATGTTGGTAAATGAATTACTATAAACATTACTTTTATGAATATACTCGTGTTTTAATTTAGACATATGTGTGAATTAATATTCAATATGATAGTGAAGTTGTGAAGTAGTGAATTACTGTACTGAGCGATGAAGGGAGTACTAGGGGTAAATTAATGAGTAATATTCTATACCACATATTGAAATTATTTATTATCGGCATAAGAACAGCGGATAGTTCTAACCTGTAATCAAACTGTGCCCGATGAGATATTACGCGCTCTAGATTCTGCCCATCCCAATTGGGAAAATGAAATGGAAAAGGAGTGAGCAGGTACTCGTAAGTATGTTATTTTTTAATTGAATTTGATTTTATATTGGAAACATTAAATCGATTCCATTGCAATTGAAATAAACCGTTGAAAGAGGTATATTATTATCACTAATACAATCCAACATAATCATATCACCAACCCAGTCATAAGTGCTAAAAATACAGCAAACCGCTTAATCCTTCAAACATATGTATATTATTAGGTAAACCAATTACCCATTGCGTAAAATGGTAGCAACACCATTTTTCTCTAATATTCGTTTATAATTACGCAAACAGGTGCGTGTTTAAAATAATGTAAAATCACGTCTAAATGAATCGACTTAAATATTTTCCCATTTCAGCTATTCAAATTCTTGTTTTCTTCGCGTGCGAGCGCGGCGGGGCGGGGCGGTGAAGCGGCGGGCGCGGCGATTACTCGCCCATCAACGCGCGGTAACTCCCCGTGCGCGCATCTCACTAGGAGCGCATAACATTCGAAGAGTGCTCTCGTTCAGTGGAACCAATTTAGCTGAGACCGAGTCTTGAATTACGCAGTGCAAGCTGCCATATCAATTTAAACCGGTCGAGTTTTGTACATGGAATTTTTCGTATGTAAATTTAAATAAAGAATGCTTGAAGTACAATAAATAAAAGTAAGTAACCACCTAGTAATAACAATAAACGAAGGAAAAAGGGCTTACGATATCATTTATGTTTTCTTGGGCTATAACACTACTTACGAATCTTATAAATCAAGTTTATGTGTCTTTCTTTTTATTGTAGGTATACGTATATATTCTTTAAGATCAAAGTAGGTACCTGAGTAGGTAAGGCTTGCATAAAATTTAACATAAATAAATGCCTTTTTTTCAATTCAAAAATCTTTTTATATTTCCTTGACAAAGGAAAGAACTTGTATTCCTATGTAGGTACCATATGTACATAATATCCTTTTTAGAGATATATAGTTACCTTCTGTATAGCCGTATGGGGGTCGCAGTGACCAAAACCAGAGGAATCCCGTAGGTGGGAGGTGACTGAACCGCCCACAGCGCTGCCCAGTCGGAACGGAATTTGAAAATTCAAATGTTTTCTCTTCGTACAGATGGATATGACGTATTAATTGGTAAACTCAGGCTCGAATTATTAAACCCGTTAAATATTCTATAAATACAATTACGCAACTGTGTTACTCTATAGCTATTATACTATCTAATATCCATTTGGATTATATAATAATATATGGAAATGTAATAATAACTTAAATAAATAAGTAGACATTCCTCTTTCGCGGCAACAACGTAGGAGCCACAATATTTCCACCCTTTCGGAGTTTTAACAATTTTTAACCAGGTAATATAGTACGTAGTTTGGTTTCTAGTTCTCAGATAAACTGACTTATAGCTTAGTAGGATGTTATAACGCAGTTTTAAGAGTTTAGATATGCACTAAGATAAACATTATATATTCACGTCCCTTAATCTTTTTCGGGGATTTATAATTTCCATTATATGAATAACTATTAGTATTACTAGTATAGTATTCTTACATCTGTGCTATTAGGTAGATACCTATACATACACCCGTTTTCTGTGCCCCTACGAATAACGCTCATATTTCCATATCTTTAGTTGGTAGTAGCTACTTAATACTTCGTCCGCCCATTTTTTCACATAATTATTATAATTTTCAAATAAACTTAACCCAAAATCGCCAATTCATAACCTTTACCTGTGACTGAAATATTCTTATTAAGTGACAGTGAATAAAATATTATAATGATAACGATATAATCGCGAAATAAGTACATCATATGTTTCATTGAGTAACAAAAATTGTTATTAAATTAATAATTGGATGTAGTAACGTAAGATAAAAAAGCTTTTTTGTACACGTTGCCCAAGAATGAAAACTCCTACTCATCCAATTTACCTTGCCGCGCTTTTTGTGATTGTACGTGTGCTACAGTCACGTGATATTTGTTTGGCGTGTAGAGATCCCGCCACATAAGGTGGCAGTAGCCAAACTTGGAACTAAATTTGACGTTACCGCCATTGCGTGTTATTTTGTATGAAAGGTAAATTTAGTATTACCAGCGTTGTGTTTTTTGCCCACTCTTTGTAATTTTTATGTTTGTTAAGGGTGATTATAATAAATTGATTTCCGGAGTTTCTTGTTAGTTCTTCTCTAAGCTAGGGTCTCCGCTGATCTAACCTCGGTAAAAAATATGTAAAGACAATGCTCAGTGCCATGTTTGAAATAATAGTTTTAAGAGATTCGCGATTTATACTCTTGATATAAGATATAAGGGTGTGTATAAGATTGATTGCAGCTGTGGGAAATCCTACGTCGAACACACTAAACGGTCTATTGCGGACAGAGTGAAGGAACACATAATATATGTAATATATAATAAGAAGGATAAGTCCCGTTAATTATTAATCATGTTTGAAATAGTTTAATAAACATATTTTGACTTTGATATATTAATTTGTTTTATTTGAGTTTATAGCTCTGCAACCAAAGACCGTTACAAATGAAACCTATAATGTATCGAACCGTATGGCACAGTGAGTGCTAGTTTTGGCGTGTTTACTGGTAACACTGAATTACGCGACTGTGGCGACGCCTCCAACTGCCACCTTATGTGGCGGGATCTCTAGTCATCTGTTTTGAGTTGCGCAGTGGCGCCTAGCAACAACTTTCCTAAGACTCCGCACAGAATATTACTTTCTCGTACTAAAGACAAAAGAGCCATTATCTTGTGCATTACGCTGCCGCTTAATCTTTTTTGACTTAAGATATGGAAAGTCTTCATTCTTAGCACACAATTAAAACTCTTATCATGAAAGAAATAAAGTGTTATTTACTATGGAGAGTTGATTTATGTTATAGCGTTTTTGTTTTTCAATGCGCTCAATGAAGTGAATGGATCTCCGTCGAAGTCATGCCAGCCTGGTAAAAGTGCCCGCTATGTGGCGGCACGCGCCATCTTCTCTTTCCTTGATGACCTTCACTGCAATAGTTCGAGGGAATCTCTTGGAATGGTTATCGAGTGTTGAGTTGAGCGTGGTGGTTGAACGTGGCCTCGTTGAGCCATATTTCTTGCTTCATTTTTTACTTTTAGATATATTGTAGGATGTGGTATAGATAGACGTAGAAGAAATCTAGATATAAAATAGTAATATAAAAAAACTGTTTTATGAGACGCGTTTGTTTGATCGAAGTTTGCAATGTTTTCTACCACAAACAATTTCAACAAATTCAATGAAGAATGTCAACCACGCCAAAATGATCCCTAAGCATCGAAACTATCAGGCTAGCAGAAACGCGTAAACGTTCGCTCTTTAAAATTCTTAGCATGTTTCGAAAAAACATTGAATTTTCAAGCTAGGTTATCACCGAATCGGAATCATTACAACGTTCATCCAAAAATAGTCTACATCATTTTCACACTCCGTTGCTTGTAATAAAGTTGAAATTCGTCTGATCTTACACTATTAATCACGAATCATTTATCTCGCTTGCTAAAAGCGTGTTGGCGTTAGGTGTGAGCGAGAAGGCCAGTAGCTGCGATTAAAGTATGTTCAACCTCCTGTGCGTGTCTGTTCGCCTAGTATATCAGATCGCTAGCGTATACGAGGTGGCGAGGCGCTACATGACCCGCCGCCGCACCACCGCACACCGCACAGAGTGACAACAAAGTAACTTGATAACATCATATCAACGTGTTGTTATTGGATTTTGTTGTATTTACTTAAAACATTAATGAATTTCTATAATCTGTAATGATTGCATTAGTTTAAATTTTGAAAATCAAGGAAATAAAACAAGAATACAAGAAAAAAAAGAAGTATATAAATGTATATCATTACAAACGAGTAGATAAAATTTAGCTTTAAAAACCATGATCATTTAATTGCTATTTTACTAAGGGGAATTATAAAACGAGCGAACAAAAAAAAACTTTGCGACTGATGATGACAATATACTGTTTTAATAACTTGAGCGGTATGAATTTGAGTAAGCGAAAAATTAACTAAACTGACGACGAATATTGATTTATAATAAAATCCAGAACGAGCTTACTAAAAGTAGATTGTGATAAATCAATTTCAGATATTAAAATTTTATCCGAGCGACTTCATTACTAAGTGAGCGACTGGAAATACAGAGAGGGCAACTTCAATATTAAGATAGATTCGATTTTTCTAAGTGAGGTTATACTTAGCGAACTACTAAAAAGATCACTTTGAGCAAAGTTTAGGTTAGGTTAGGTTAGTTTAGAAATAAATGCATGCATATTACATTGTTTTATTTAATTACCCTTATATTTCGATAATAAAATTTCTCAACTAATAAAATAGTGTTTCTTCAAATAGTTATTTCATATTATTTTTGTTTTTTAAATGTGAGCTCATTATACTCAGCTCATCAGTGTATTTTTCAAAGTAGTTTTTGTATTCGAAACACTTCATTTAAGATAAAATGCCGCTCAGTATAAAAAATACATTTGCCAAATATTTAAAAAAATGCAGGACGTAACGTTGACCCGCAAACACATATTAGGTCGCTCAAATATTATGAAGCTGCTCATTATGTATTTTAAGTAACTCAAATTAATGTTTGTAAGTTGCTGTTCTGTTGATTTCTCGTCACTCGCAGTCAGTCGCTCACTTAGTAATTCTATAACCCAAATTAATTAATTTTGACACTTAGAACTGTAATTTACAGTCACTCGTTTTATTGCTATCCTTTTACTAATGTAAACAAACAATAAAATCATTATTTACTTGATATCTCCACATAGATTTGTGCTATGATTGTTATGCAAAATTATTTTCAACGACGAGACGTAGACCAAAAGAATTTGTTAAATAAGTGTCTACACAATTCCAACTAGATTATTTCAGATATGTAGTGGCATACCGACGTAGGGGTGATATTCAAAGTTTCTTTACTTGTAAATTGTAATATAGCACATGTGGTATGTCGGAGATTAGATGAATATAAGTAACATAAATTCTGCAAAGCACAAGGTAAAATACAGACTTGAAGCGTAGGCATCTGCAGTAAGATCTAGTTGAAAATTATTAGCACAAATATAGATAATACGATAATGTTACATATTAATTACTTATTAAATTATTAAAGTGTAAGTTAGAGTTGGATGAGGTAGGCCGCGTAGAACTTATACAGATCAAATTGGAGACCGACTTCTAAAGGCGGGTGTACGTAGCGTGAAGAACAGAAGAGCATGTATGAGAAGGTTGATGGGTGTGAGCGAAGTAAGAGAGATTTGTCAGGTTCGCTCCTGGTGGCGATCGATAGTCTCTGCCTATCCTGTTAAGAATAGAGCATGCATGAGAAGGTTAATGGGTGTAAGTGAAGCTACAGAGATTTGTCTGGATCGTTCCGGGTGAAAATCGATTGTCTCTGCTTATGCCCTTAGGGACGTAGAGGCGTGAATGTATGTATGCATAATTTTTGACCATACCTACCAGACTGATAAGTACGAGATTCTTGATTAAACCCAAATAATAATAGTATTTGTGTTCAAGTTCAAGTAGATTGATAATATTAAATTATTAATGATCAAAATTAAAACAGCCGTGAACCTTTTGAGAACCTAATTGTTGATTGCAAGGAGGATTCTGGTTTGAGTTTGAACTTTTTTTTTTTCTATGTGCATGATTTCAATGTATTTACTGTATACCTATGGTTATTTGATATTGTGGAATATTGTATCTACCTTTCTGTGTAGGCAATCACTGCCTAAGAGTTTATAGCACCTAGTGTTTTAACGAAGAAACCTACCAATCCTGTTAATTTCTTAGAGCTTTCGTGATATACCATAAGCGAATCTTGTCTAGGTATTCTTGTATTTTTTGAAAATTAAGAATACCTATATCTAAATTTTGTGGTAAGAGAACTATCACGTAAAACTTTTGTACATAGATCAAATTGGAGACATTCTTCTGATAGTGACCGTAAACCGTTGCGTGAAGAACAGAAGACCATGTAGAAGGTTAATGGATGTGAATGAGGTAAGATATACTTATCTGTCAGGATCGTTTAAGGTGCTGGCGATGCTAAGTCCCTGCGTTTCTCTTTGAGTTGTACCTAGAGACGTGAATATATCTCATTGGGATTTTCAATGTACCTATAGCTAAGGCTGTAATGCATGTACCTCAATGATAAAATGAATTTTTCGATATGACTGTTGGATAAGACTTAAAATCCATATGCAAAATAACATAAGTACACAAATAAATACGTATGTAAAACAAAACTCTTATTTGAATTTACATATTTAACAGTGTATTTCATTATATGTATATAGAATATTTTCACAATTTCAGACTAAACTTTTATCGACGCCAAACTATTTTTCTAACTCCAAAACGATTGTAGGTACAGATCCCTTATCCCACGCATATTGAAATTAATGAAACAAAAAGAGAGGGCTACATACCTAGCCACGTGGGTAAGAAAGAAACAAACTGTCTCCCTCAAGCTGATTGATTGAATAGGGTGGCACCCCCATTGTGCATTGCAAAAGCATTCTTTTGTTTCGCATATACCCAGAACGCCATAGTTTGCAAATTTGACACGACACGAGTGACCGCTGACGTTTGAAACAAAATGGCCGCGTTTAACAATTAGGAGGGAACTGGACATTTAGGGTGTAATGGCTATTATGTTGGTGGTAATTATAAATTGGTTATCTAATATTTAGTTACAGGACATTAAATAAGTATTTCTTTCTTGGACATGCATGCATCCGATGAGAATGCTAGTAGCTTAAGTTAAGTAACCTACCTAATAAAAAATGTATTAATTGCCAAATTAATTACAATTATTTGATTCACGTATAAAATTGAAATTGTTGTCGTTGTAGGTTTAATACGCGGCTTGAATCCATTTAACGATAACCCAAGAATGTATTCCGATATTTGTTGGGTAAACTTACAGATTTTCGTCTCCGCAACATGATATCCTATTTAATAACACAATTCGATCGATTTACTTTCGTTTACAATTTGCAACCAAACTTTTCTAACCAAACCATACCATTTGCTTCTCCACTATACATTGGCTATTCCAATCGCTTATCAGAGGCGTGATCGTATGCACGTAGGGGACTTCCTTGTTGGCTGCATGGAGCCGTGACGAGCGGAATTTTAATATCGGCAACCTTGATACCCGACTACCCAAGACATTCTTCGCACGGGTATCAGCGAATGTTGGCTTTAATGTGGTTTGGAAAGAAAGAACTTTATTCACTGCACAAACGATATAAAGACAATTAATTACGTAGTGCCTACCGTGCAATTAAAGGGTAAAACATAATCAAAGCTAGGTAATGTAGATGTTATCCTTCACTGAGGCGCTTTTTGAAAAGTGTTTTAATTGCGATTATTGACATAGAGAAACAGAGTGCTTCATTTCCCTTGGTACATGCTCCAGTTTTAAACCTACTGATACAGTCAAGTCTCAAAGACTGAGCTACACTAATTGATGAGAAAATAAAACATAAATATCGCAATTACCATCTCTTGCGAGGTGGGTAAGGTTAGGTACATGTGATTAAATATAAATTGTTTGACGAGATAGTACTAATGTGAGATGAATAATAAGACGAAATGTGAGATTCGGAGGTGTTCCGTGTGTTATTTGGGTGGTGGTATAAGACATTGCCTATATTAGTAAAATACTTCTATTGCCTTTCTGATAAGATAAGATAATCTTCACAAAAGTAAACTTTTCATTAATTTGCGAAAATCTTTATATAACATTTTAGAACAGAATCATACCTACCTACTATAATAAATGTCTTCGTACATCTTAGGAGTGTTATAAATCATTTTTATTTATTTATTTTGGTCTTCTACGTATGTAACAAAGTAGACAGACGACTTTTATTAGCCATTTAAATGGCGCTGACGTCATGCTGCAAAAGCGACTTTGGTGACATCCCGTTATCTCTTTGTTCATGAACTGTTTATCGCCGAACTGAAAAAAGACGGAATGTGAGATAAAAATATTGTTTTGTTAGGGTGCCAATGGAGTAGGTAGGCAGAAGCTATCTAGCTTATGTAAGACATGCCAATAAACTGTCTCGTAGTGATGATTTACGTTAAATTTAATTCATACCTACCCTACAACATAACAGACATAACCTATAACAGATCAAATTGGAGACATTCTTCTCAAGGCGGGTGTACGCAACGTGAAGAAAAGAAGAGCAAAAACAAATGGGTGCGAGTGACGCAATAGTTTTTTTAGGATCATCCCGTTAAGGACGTAGAGGCATAAATATACTTACCTATGTATGTATCACTACATAGTATAAAACAAAGTCGCTTTCTCTGTCCCTATGTCCCTTTGTATGCTTAAATCTTTAAAACTACGTAACAGACTTTTTTAATAGATAGAGTGATTCAAGGTGAAGGTTTATACGTATAATAACATCCATTAAATAGTCAGAAGTGCGAAGCCGTAGCGGGTCACTAGTATTTTACATAGACCTGTTTTTACATCAGGCGCTAAATAAATTTCTAAAAGCACATTGATACCGAGAACCGAAACGAGTCGATGATGTTCATATTAAGATTAATTTCTTCTAGTTTCAACCACTCAGGCATATTACATACCTACAAGTCACGCCTGATTCCCTGTACAGGAGTAGGCAGAGATCACGGATCCTCATCTGTCCTGATTCTGACAAAAACTTCATCGCTTCATTGACACTCATACACACTTGGCGGTTATAAATAAATCTGACGTCACCCTTTTTCACTTATCCGGTAATACATGACTATAATGTTTGACATTCCTTTTGGAGAAATCAGAAGTATACCAACCACCACAAATTGTGTATAGCAATATCCTTAGTGATAGATGTTAGGTAGGTACATAGACTACATAGTAGACACTGCATATTACCTATTGTACCTACCTATCCGTAATAAGTATTTGTAGTCATTGCTTATTACCAATTGTACCCATAATAAGCTACTTTTAACTAAACACCCAACCACAGTACCTTTGTCCACGCCAGTCCGGGGTGGGCTGGCAGTTAACCGAAGCCCATAAACGGATTTACGAGCCATTGTGAGGCTTTACTGCCAACGCCAGATTGACTTCTCTCGGAGGTCGTAAAATTAGTTTTCTATGTTGCTGAGTGATTGGAATTGCAGCTCTTGATGGAAAAGAATGAAAGATTGAGTTAGGACGAGATGTCAAGCGTGAATTTAGCTTCCGTATTAAATCTAATATTAATATTTATCCTGTACTACTCTGGGATGTAAAAAGAATGCTAACTAGCTGCTGTTCTTACCGGCAAGTGGTAGGAAACGGCTGAGGGACTCGGCGTAAATAGAATATATCGGGTGATAAGCTAACAACCGGTCACTAATGTTTTATGTAACATGACAACCACAATATTCATGCTACTAAGTGACCTAGGAGATATTATATCTCCGAGGTTCTGTCCACGCCGAAAGGGATTAAAGGACGTGTATGAATGTGTATATGTAGCTAATAAGTAGTATTGTTTTTAGATTGTACCTACCAAAATACCGATGAATTCTTTCATATTTGATTAATAGTCTCTCTCCTCTGTCTGGAGTTGACGAGAATTTGCGAATGAATCTTTACTTATAATACAGCTACCTAATAAAGATAATATTACCTGTGTTCGCAATTAAATGAAAATCTCATGGAGTATATTGGACATGGTTACGTTTACATCAATTCGGCAACGAATAGCGATTTCGATGCATAAAGTTATGTTGCGATTTTGATGCATGTTAGCATAAAGTCTCATTAAAGTGGAGCGTAATTTACCTGTATTATTGATACCTATCTCATTAATCCAATCATAAAGAGCTGGTAACGGCGACTGCATACACTTACTACTTATTACCTAAATGATCATTTATTACTCTAGTTATACAATAGGTACACAAAGGAATTGCAACGAGAAGGTTCCTGGTTAGACCACGGACAGATCATGCACCTACCAACAGTACCTATTTAGGTATTCGCAATGTAGAAGAGACATCCATTCTACCACAGCCTCTACGATGTGGTAAAACAGCGTAAAGAAAGCTCGCTATTGAATGAAATAGGCAGACTAAGTTAGTCATAGCAACTCAGTGTTTGTATTAGGTAGCCTACACTGATCACATTGGGTGCTGAATCTGTTAACTATCTGATGAAAATTGTGTTCTATGTCTCTATAAAAGTCTTAAATTAAGTTACGTAAATAAATACTGGAGTCTCTAAATACATAACAAGATATACGCTTTGAATCCTTCCTTTGATCCTTTTTGTATGATTACTACTTACGTCATTCCCACAGTTTCCGATAATATCAAGTGTGTATACCTGTAATAACTACTTGTAATAATTACCTTTATTGCAGCATACAATCAATATAAAAACTATTATATGAAATAAAACAATTATAGTTTGTGCATGCAAAGAGGTCACGTTCTATCTCCGCCTCCTTTACGAAACGCGGGAACGCCCGCCCTTACACGAACACTCCCATCTGTTGAACAACGGTGAACGAATGGTGAAATGGTGTTGGAATGAAAATTAGTGACGTAATTAAAATATTAACTTGATTTAAAAAATCAAGAAATACGCTGTTTCCTTTGTAGCCATAAATGTAAAATACGTTAATGTTTCCGCCATTACTCTCGTCGTTTATAAATTAAACAATGAAGAATGGATTAATATATCTAAGTATGGGGTTGTTTCGTACATTTTCTAGGTAATGTGTATAGATAGGATATTTTAGTAGCTAAGTACCTACATACTAAATACCAATTAAGTAAGGAATTTTGCTATGAAGTTCTTCTAGAAGCATCAAATACTTATGTTTGTGACCTATTTGTTCATGAAAGTGTATTTTTGAATAGTACTAGGTAGATATCAACTGCCGGTTACTAATTATAACTAGAAATTTTATAATTAATTATGAATTTTAATTATAAACATACATTTTCTAACATTGTGTTAGATTTTTTGTATTTAATGTAAAGGTTATCTACTCAGGATAAGTATAATTACGTACTACACTGTCATATTAATATAAATTTCATTTTGTAAGTGAATAAGAACGTTTATTTAGGACAAAATGGAAAAAAATGCTACCAAAATTGTGAAACAAATTCAACAGCACAATTCAAGCGCCTTCGAAGCAGTCGACTCGGCTACCCTTCGAGGCGACCGCATTAAATTCTTACTTCGCAACAGTTCTAAAACAATTTGCTCTACAAAATTAAACTTTATTTCATTTAAAATAAAGTCCATTATATTTCAATTGCACGCTATAGAACTTTGTCAAACTAAAACTGCTACCCAGCCAGCCGGCATGCAACGTTGCCTGCTTGTGCAGCCAACTATGTAGTGTTGGCACAACTGGCGCCGAATATATTATTTAAATGGCTTACGTCAACGTTCTTATCGTGCTATTTTTAAGGTTCAATTTAGCTTGAAGCAAATTACTGTTGATAATAATTGACTTGAATAGAGATGGGGATGTGTTATTACGATGCGTGCCAAGTCTTGAGTTGAGTGTTGGTAAATAGCAATATTTACTTTAAACGAGCAATATTTTCCACTTATAAACAACAATACATGGTCTACTTTAGATATTTATGCTTCTGCGTGTTTCTTTACACAGATAGTCCATTCTCCGTTATATTAACAGTCTTATTTTAGTAGAAAATATTGAAGTTGTTAAGTAAAACGGCCAAAAAAGCTATAAATAGTCAAGTATAGTATTTTTATATCTGTCAAATAGGTAAACATAATCCCTGTATAACACTACCTAAAATAAGAAACTTGTAGTTACCATACTATTTACAAAGGACCCTTTTTTGTTGCAAATGGCGGAAAAAAACATTATTACCCCACTTCAGTAAATATAAAATCTGAATCTGAAGTAGCCAGTGAATAATTTACACATGTTTTTGAGATATAAGCAATGGCCAATGTGTCAATAATGAATGCATCGTATTTTACTGCTCTTTGGAAACCATTTTTCGCCTAATTCGAAGTAAAATAGTGGTAAATGGTTGGTGTTTCCAATAAAAAAGGTATTATACCTAGCTATCTATATACATAGGTACCTAATGTAAGTATCTATATAGATTTAAGTAAATTTACTACCTATTTAACGACCTGAGCAAGTCCTAGCTTATACGTAGAATGTTAACCAGCCGTCTTGCTTTCGTTGTCAAGTAAGTTTGTAGAGGAACTGGTACTAATATTGGGTGATAGACTAGCAATCTAACTGTTCTGTCCACCCAGAAAGGTATAAAAGGATGTGTGTAGCGCGTACTTATAATACTTAAGAATTAAATAGAGTTTTATCTGTCGTTGAGTTCGCTGTGCGCGGACGATTTGTTCCCAGCGGCGACTTTAATTTGGAGTCGTTAGAACTATAATGTTTCATTTTGTTCATTCTTTCTCATTCAGGTTTATTTACTAAGTTTTGGTAATGGGAATCGGTGCTTCATGACATGATTGTATAGATGTATTTTCAATAAAGGTTAATAAATTATTCTTTCTTATCTATCAGCTTATTTAAAGTAATCAGAACCGATGGGTTTTAAGGTAGGTTGTAAATGATTTTTATTTATTACAATAGGTTTTTAGTGAAGATGTCTGCATCACATCACTTAAGGCGATTTGATAGCCAGTGTCCTTGTAAGGTTTTGAACTTAGAACATATTGCGTTGGGATGATAAAATGCATGTCTGAGACCAATATTCAGATTAAAAACGATAGTTATTTGGGCTCCTGACAATCGCAATTCAGTTATAAGCTCTATAGGTAGATAACCTTAATATGATCATGTAATAAGTAGTGACGTACTTAATTTTAATTTTCTTAATAGACACTACATTCTTGGTTTAGTGATAATAATCCGCATAGATGCAATACCTTGTAGGAGTCTCCGGACTATTTCCACGTGTTTCCCTATTTATTACCGTATGGGTTATATATTATGATTCAAAGTTTAGTTAGTAGGTAGGTAGTGAATGTAGTGAAGTTTAATAAAGTTTCACCATAATTGAAAGACTAATGAATTACAATCCAAAATTAATCATAAGATATTATCATTAACCTGTGCGTAAGCTTAATTCTAACGTCTTACACTAAGTAATTAATGTTCAGTTTACCATCCATTAAAGCAAACTCTGTTATTACTGTATCCTGCAACTTACACCGACTACTTTTGTCTCTTATCATAACTAAACCCCACCTCTTAGATAGATATTTCTCTATCATCCTTCCTATAGTACTTATACACCTTTAAAAGCTCCCAAATTCACACATCTATATAGACGCCATATAACCGTGGCATAGATCTAACTAGCGACGCCGATGGAACGTTGGGTAAATTAGCGTGTCGTGTCAAGAGACTTAAAGTCAATGCCCAGAGCGCTACCCTATTCGGGTACAATACGAAAGTTCGGACTACTTCCGATGGTTTTGATATAGTTTAACATTTATATAGGTACTTTGATTTATATGGAGGACTGTATGTTTATCCCAGCTGTAGATACATTATGGATGTCAATGATCTCTGTAATGATTCATATTTCTAAGTACCTAAAGAAGAAAAACTACCGAAAAGTATGTTAGTATTCAGCGATTTTCAAATAAGAATCTACGCAGTTTAAAAGCATGTAGATATATTTGTTGACTTTACAACAAAAGAGAGTTCCGAATCTTGTTACTTTATTATTACATGTTCACGATATATCTTTAATCCTCCATCATCTAATGCACCTAACTTCTCAATTTTATTCTACTTAAAGTCTATTAAGCCATATAGATACTGAGTCTATAACATTGTCAAACTTTCTAGATACTTCTAAGTACTCTATGCAACACATTTCGGTGTGAACAATGTCATTACCAACCCAGCCTACTCGAGTAGGCCCCTATTCGAATTAGAAACGGTACGCGCGGCACGCTTTCTAACGGGAGGCGGCTTTAACTTGGAGCGCAGTCACGAACTTCAACGAATGAAAGATGAGTTCGTTTTAAGAACATGTTGCTTGTATTTTGTACGTAAGGGACTGGTGGTTTTGGTTGAGTATTTCAGTGTAAGTAAGTATTGGTAGGTACATGACTATATTCGTACCTAGATGATGATTTACATACCTAGGTAAATATTTAGTTAGGTCTAATGTAAATGTGGAGAGAAACCTTTTATGGGTGAATTAATTAAAATCTTCGCGTTATTTGCAGGTTTTTTGGTAGGTGATAGGCTTTTTGAGGTTGTATGATTGTTATATTTATACCCAATCATAGCGATGGTTTGCAATTGTAATCATACAACATTATTATTAGATCTAGATAAAACAAAAGCCTTGCGAGAACTCAAATTTCCTACATATTTTTCTTAATCGATGTTTAAAATAGCTACGTCCATATTATTAGAAGTTTTCTACTCTTGACTATACCTATTGATAGACATATTCAGGATGGACAGATCCTAGGAATAATTTTATCAACTAAATTTAGCATGATCAAGCTCGCGCTTACATGTAGAATTTAGAAATTCCCTTACATTCGCGACTTCTAAGTAGGTATCTAATATGATTATTAACTAGATGTATTTTACTTTAGTAGCTATGTAGGCACTCATTAAACAAGGCCAACAATCTACTATTTAAACTCGATACATTGAAATCGAATATCGTCAGCCGCGGTATCGAATACCGACGTCTTTCCTAATGATTTCACTCGCAACACGGCTAAAAGTCTCAAATATCGAGGTCATATGTAACAGCTACCGTTTCACATACCTACATATTACTTAGACACACTAGTAGATATGTATATAGCTACTTCTATCCCTTTCAAAGTATACAGTACCTCGTGGGCTTCATATTTACGGCAACGTTTAGGATTGCAATGGAAAGCCTATTTATATCCTAGGTATATATGTCCCGTGCTAATCTGTGTTGTTAGAAGAATGCTCACTAGCTGCTGTTCTTCCCGACATGTCGTAAGAGGCGATATGCTAGCAACGTGTTATCAAAAATGTTCACTGGCTCTCCAACTATTGTTTGATTACTGTAGATAACAAAACTTTCTAAAAGGATTAATGCAATGCTAATGCCACATGATATGGTGTATGTAAGAAATAGAGAGGTCCAAAACTACAAACAGCCATAGAGACAATTTTACATGTCTGAACTTGTTGAGTATTGTAACGGTGTATTTAAACTACTGTGATAAACTAAAGTATGCCAAAACTATGCATTTTATTCGTTTTGGACATCATGTTTCATAGAGATATTTACAACTCAAGAGCTACACAATCGATATTTAAAAAGAAAAAGTGAAAAGGGCAAGTTTATTTTTTCAAAGAAACCGGTAGGGTTATTATGTAACTTGCGATCAGTAAGCAAACGACGAAAATTGTGCGATTTTCGCTGTCAAACACGACTTTCGTATTATGTATCATGGAATAGCATTTGCAACAGCAATCGAAACAGTGCTGCCAACAACACCACAATAACACAGCAATTAAAGAACGAACGAAAACGAAGAAAATGTATGAAAGCAATAATAATTGGTATTACGTAAGCAGTTTTGACAGCAATCACGAGCGAAAATTTTGCAAACTCAAATGTCAAACAGCGATAAGTAAAAAGGTGGTTGCTTTCAGATTGTTAGAAAGTTTTGCAACTTTAAACAAGCTAAAAAAGTAGTTTAGGCAGTCGCACTAGTAAATTATAAGTGTGGAGAGTGAAGAGACAGTAGAGGGAAACACAACGCAGGCGAATATCGGCGAAAGCGCGAGCAAAACTGCGTAACAATTGAGAAGACGAAAACTCCTAATTCTCTGCCTGACGAGGAGTTTCTTCAGCCTTTCGATGATTTAAGGCCCTTTATGTCCATAACAAAGTCATTGCACAAGTTTGAGCTTTGAACGCAAGGTAAGGTAACTTATATTCAAATATAAATTTCCATCATTTGGTTGTCATAATTTTATGTACTAAAACATAATTTTCTTTACAGATTTTCGCGGCTTTTGCATTTATTCGCTACTGCTTCAGACCACAAATCTATTGGGATGAGCTACAGATAACATTTGGACCAGCCCAGTGTCCCAAACTCTGTGCGTGAAGTTACAGCTGCACTTAACAATAACAATATATCAAGGAAATATTATAGTTTCCTCAGGGTCAATCAGACTGGATGTATATAGTTTGAAGGTCAGTATTATATAATAATTTAATAGAATTATATTATTTTTATTACATAGAGAGAGGAAAGTGTGAGGGAGATATTGAATGTAGAGTGTGTGCAGGCAATAAGATCAATGGGGCCATGTATAGTGTTATGGGTAGCCAGTTGATTTCTTAATCTGCACGTATGGCTATTCATAGGGCTGTGCTGGTTCCAACATTGACTTATGGTAGTGAAAGTTGGGTATGGCAAAAGAAGCATGAATGCAGTCACTGAGAAGCATGTTAGGAGTGACATTGAATGATAGAATTAAAAATAGTGTGATGAGGGAAGGTTGTGGTTTGAAAGAAGATTTAGTGACTAAGATTGAAAAGAGCATGCTTTGATGGTTTGGACATGTTATGCGGATGAATGATAGCAGATTGACAAAAGGAATATATATGAGTGAAGTGGAAGGGCGGTTACGTAGGGGCCGGCCTAATAAGATATATAACAGTCAGATAGACGCTATATTGAAAAAAGGTGACGTTAGGAGTATCTATAACCGCCGAGTGTGTATGAGAAGATGTCTGAGAGTCAATGAAGCTAAAGTGGTCTGTCAGGATCGGGACAAATGGGGATCTGTGATCTCTGCCTACCCTTCTACAGGGAATCAGGCGTGATGTGTATGTATGTACATAGAAAGAAACGGGCTTAACATGTCTATGTATTATAATTTGACTGTTACCCTTTACACTACACAATATATGTGCATATCACTTCCATCATTTAAGATATTAATATGCGGCTGTGAGCAGACTGATGTCTAGTTAGTTGATTCAGAATGAAACAGAAGACTGGCTATTCATAATGATGTTCTATTTCCTACACTTATGTATGGTAGTGAGTGTTTGGTTTGGCAGAAGTGTCATGAATGAAGAATAATAGTTAGAGATGATCTCCCTCAGAAAAATGTATTATGCAAGATTGTGTGATAGCTTAGAATGGATTCATGAACGCTTTGTCAATGATAGTGTGATTCATGAATACTGTGGTATGGGAGAATATGTAATTACAAACATAGAGAAAGGTATGTTATGAGGTTTGGGCATATGGAGCAGATAGATGAGAAGAGGGTTACGAAAGGGATTTATAATTTATAGAGCTAAAGTGGAAGGTAGAGGAGGACAAGTTAGGCTGTGTAGAACATATACTGATCAAATTAGAAACATTCTTGTCAAGGTGGGTGTACGCAGCGTGAAGAATATCCCGTTAGGGACGTAGAGCCATGAATATATGTATCCATATTAATATTTCATCTCATATGTGCAACCAGTGGGCATGTCTGTATGTATGTCATACATGTCTGTTAAGATGAATGTATGTCGAGGAGGCAAAAGTAGCGTTAAGATAGAAAGTAATTAGGTTTTTCCCTGGAAGGATAGATATTGTGGGTATATTTGTAATCTCATTGTAAATATTTTTTTTATTTTCAGATCAAGTGAATCATTTAGAATGTGGATGAAATTGTGCGCCCTGATCGTTGAAATTGTGTAGATGGCAAAAGGAAGAGATAAAAAATCTTATAGAAAATTCAAATATGTAGTTTTAATTTTTAAATTTAGTTTAAAATTTTCATCTATACATTAAGTTGACTTGGCTTGGATGCGAGCTGCTTCAGCAGTGGTCATGGTAGCATTGGCAGGTTTTTCTTTAGCTGCCACTCTCTTTTGCTCCATGTTCAACACACAAGAATCAATGATTTCAACACACAAGAAGCCTCCACCTAGTAAATATAAACAATGCATAAATTAATAAACACAATAACAACGTTAAATCATACACAATTATGGAAACAAATAAAAATTCATATGACATTAAATTGTACCTTTTTTCTACCAGAAATCAAACTCCAAATATACTAGTTTATTAGCACCCAGAAGTCATAAGTTATTCAATTTGGTAGATTTTAATGTTTTTTACTGCCTGACCTTCTAAATACATATTATGTAATGATAAAAACAACAATATTTGTAGTACATGCATATATTCACACCTCCTATGTCCCTAAGGGGACAAACAGAGACTATTGATCGCCAACTCAAATGATCCTGACTAATCACATACATACACATCACACTCAATTCCCTGTAGAGGAGTAGTCAGAGATCACAGATACCCACCCTGACATACCATTTTTGCTTCATTATACACTTATATACTCTCAGTGGTTATATATACTTCTAACATCACTTTCAATATGGAGTCTGTCTAACTGTCATTTGTCCCATTTGGTAATCGCCCTTCCAATTCACACACATATATTCAATTCTTCAATTTCAAATCTTTTGTTCAATTCAAATCTTTTGTCAATCTACTATCCTTTATCCTCATAACATATATAAACGATCGAAGCATGCCCTTTTAAATCTTAGCCTCTACATCTATTTTTAATTCTGTCATTCAATATCACTCCTAACATGCTTATTTGTGTGACCTATGGGTATGGTTTAGCGTGCATATGCCCGTGGAAGTGCAATGATGACTATGACAAGAGTAATGTAGGGTAAAGAATAAAGGTGTATGATGTAGATCTAGTAAGAGTTATTTTCCATGATTGGTATCAATGGGAATTCATGATATCTGTTTTACCGTGTGTAGCGAGAATGAGTAAAGTGTATTTTAGTAAGTAAGTTACTCAGATGGTCCAAGTAACTGTGGTATAGTTGTTATTGTTATTATGTGTTATAAGTTTTTACACTAAAATATATTATTCAAGAAGACAATACCTGCATTTTCAAAGTGATATGGCTAGCTCTCCTCTTCTTGCTCTTGATATGGCCTGGCATATCGAAGTTTTCAGCCTGAAAAAACATAAACTTTAGTGCTCAAGTAATAAATTACATATTTCCACATTTATGTTCATTTCACTATTGATTTTAGTGTAAAATACTTACCATTATTTCAAATTATGCCTTATACGCCAGCTCTTGACTTTCCACGTGTACAGTTGTGGTACAATGTAGCAAATATTTCAAGTTAAAAATTTCTAACCTATTGAACATTTTCAAACATAAACAATAACAAACTTGCTAGTTCCACCGATTGCTACTTGATTGCTAGGGCGCTAGTTTCTACGTGTCAATTTGAATGAATGATTTTGGTTATGTTGGTATGGTTTTGGATAGCAGTAAGAACGCGACCAGCGAGCGAACACCTTACATAATACCAATTTGTATGAACGAATAGCAATCGATCGCGCGATCACTTTGCGATCACTGCTGATTGCAAATTTTTACATAATAACCCTACGGGTTCGATTCCCGTACTGGATACAGTGGTTTTTTCAAAGAAAGTATGAATGCAGTTTTTCTTTTCATCAAAATCGGTGACATGGTTCGTAAGAACAAATCTTTGTATCTCTCATAGTTTCAGACTTTCTCATACTGACCGTTTTGAATGCGTCACCCTGTATATGCTGATTAAATGAGTAGATAGTGTAATATCCGTAGTATTATAGAAAAAAGAACTAATTAACGTTTTATTTACGTCTCAACGTAAAGAACTAAGATAGATATTCGATATTATCTATCCATGTTACATTGACGCCATTGTTCCTAAGCATACGCGGCAGGCAGTGGGAGGGAACAGCCTTGGGTTCGATTCCCGGGACCATTGTTGTATTTTTTTGTTACGGCCTAAGAAACTTCCATGCAAAAGTTAAGAAAAAATTTGCAGGTAGATACTTGTTTTGTGTAAAAGGCAGCGTGTGAATCATGAAAAATGTTCCGTTTGATGGTAAATACTTGAGAATTGTAAAAAGGGAACATATTTATATGAACTAGACATGCTCACGTTCTTTTTTATTATTTTCGAGAAGGACAGGACTTAGTACCTAGGTTTTCTCTATTTATGTAGGCCTATACTAACTAAGAAGAACCGACTACTATTTATTTAAACCAAAACCTTCATCTTACGGTACTTAGGTATAATATATAATCTACCTAACTCGTGAGCAAATGTCGACCTACACTTTCAAATGCACAAATAAGATCTTAACTCATTTTTCAATAAAACGGATCTTTTCGCGTATATTATAAACAAAGTATTACCTTTATTACCCGACGTGGCATGTTGCAATAGCCTTTGTCACGGGTCAATTGCCTAAAGTACTAAAGTCTAAACATTTTAGATTTTTGATTAAGTAATCAATGGTGGCTCCTACTACATACCTTATGTATCAAGTACCATGTATCCAATATTGTATCCATTATTGTATTCCATGTGTAACCTCAATATTAATGTATATATTATTAATGTATATATATATTAATTAATTAATGTATATATATTAATGTAGTTATGATTCCGTTGTTTCAATTCGTCTCTTAATTCATCCGTGACCGTAAATTTCAAATATGTTACCTATTATTAGCAATTGGACCCGTCCTTTCAGTTTCTGAGTAATCCTGCATTTAGTGGAAAGCGGGTAGGTGCAAAAAACAAAAAAAAAATGACTGTCTCCTCCCACAAACGCAGATGTTTTGGGACAAAAGAAAGACTAGTTATAAGAGGATATGAAGTTATATCCTTTTACACCACTTTAAAGAGTTTATCCCCGTTCTAGGAAGACGTAAAAGGAATGATATTTAGAAGTTGTTTGTTCCGCCATGTCTTAGGTGACTTAGAAGTTAAATGAGAATAAGGGAATAACACATGTTAATATCTGATAGATTGATATAATGAAACACATACATATACAATCACGCCCTCTTAGCCCTTTCGGGATGAACGGAACTTTTCAGAACCTTCCTTTAATTAATTTATTTTAATTTTAATATTTAATCATTTCTCAGATCGGGCTATATTAATTTTTGATTCCTCTCTTTCCAAACCCAAGAGTAACAGGAAATGCCTCTAGTCTCACCCGTGTTTGCTGAAAGGCAGCTGTGAAGCTGATAAGCCTCCGCGCTGATAAGCCTTATCAGTGGGCTAAGACTGCTACGAGTCGGCTTGCGCTCGCCTATTGATCTCTTTGAGTGGGTATATTATGTGTTTAATGATATACTGTGGTGATAGATAAGTATAGCTATTTAGTGTAGTACCTACTTACCTGCAAGAAGAATTTTCAAAACTGATTTTGTCTAAGCATCTGGAAATATTAATTGTGGTTGTTACCCAGTTATTTAACTATCCTTTATAAAAGACCAGGCGTTATGCTTATATATACGTTTATATGTTGCTACATATAAGTGAAAATACTATCAATAAAGTGTATCTTCTAGATATGTACAATCAGCTCATTCTTATTCGACACGATCAACATTATACCTAAAATTACTTACATATATAAGAATACCATATCAGTAGTAGGTAAATCTACTGACCACCTACATAATTAACCATATTCTTGACAAATCAGTCCCTTTAACTTCCACAAAGACCGGCAGGTGGCAGTAGCTGTGTCACAGGAAACGCGGTTTGTTTTCGCAAACTGCGCCAAACAATGGCATTGTGAGCGGACGGCGTTGCGTCACTCGCCGCAATGCACATACCTATCGGAATTTGATATACCTACTATGTACAAGCTTGTGTGCCTTTAGAGGGGTAGCTAGAGATTAAAGTATGCAATCATACCTACTACTTCATACAAACATCTACTACCTACATACATTATATTAGTACTTCCTTACTAGCTAATGTCGGAAAAGGTGATCGTTTAGACTGTTCATGTTTTAATGATTTCGGTGAAGAGTTTACATCATAAGGAAGTTTATTATCTTACAAGGTGATAGTCAGTATCCACTTGTCACGTTGGATACTGATAATCAGGTCGGGGTTACGAATGGCCAATGTCCATCATCATGATGGATTCAACTTCTGACTATATCGACAAGGTTAAAATCGTCGTCGTAATATCATAGTAGAAAACCTACTATGATAAACTAAAGTATACCAAAACAATGCATTTTATTCATTTCGATACCATGTTTCATAGAGACATTTACAGCTTAAGACCTACACAATCGATATTTAAAAAGAAAAAGTGAAAAAGGCCAATTTATTTTTTCAAAGCAACCGGGTTCGATTCCTGTACTGGATACAGTTGTTTTTTCAAAGAAAGTATGAATGCAGATTTTCTTTTTATCAAAATCGATGACATGGTTCCTAAGAACAAATCTTCGTATCTCTTATAGTTTCGGACTTCCCCATACTGACCGTTTTGAATGCGCTACCCTGTATATGACATATGCTACACACAAACACTCGGTGGCTGTAGTTACGTATATATAATCTTTCTAAAATTATATCTTATTAAGATATCTTATCGAAATTTATTCCTTTAATCAATCAATATCCTGTCAACCAGCCGTGATAGGCTCAATCATCGCAGTAATCTGCTTTTGAAGTTATTTCATTATTGTTAAATAAAGATAGCTACTACACCTTACTATTAATGAAGAATTTGATGTCATAATTGTAGAGCACAGAGGATTAGGCGGAGATCATGGATTTAACGTTTATATCCTCAATAGAAACTATATATACATACATACATATTTCACCAGCATAGCAAGCAGCCGCAGCCTAGTGGAGAAGAAATATGACTTTTTTATTAGAGCGCCTAGGTTCGAATCCTTTATTTGGCATGTACCAATTAATGAAATTTAAAAAGGGTTTTCCATTTATGTATATTCATTTATAGTCGCTCAGGGTGGTGGAAAATATATTTACATACATACACATCACGCCTGTTTCCCTGTAGAGGAGTAGGTAGAGATCACGGATCCCCGTTTGTCCCAAACAAAACACTTCATCACTTCATTGACACTTCTCATATACACTCGGCGGTTAAAGGTACTCCAATCTAAAACATCGTGAGGAAACCTGCCTATCCCTTAGGATCATTAACAACCAATGCCTGAATACGGCGATCGGGTTCACTATTTATCACGTTGTGTGTCTATCTAGTAAAACGCGGGTTTTCAATGTCCCATACCTAACATGCCTTCGAATTTTTGGTTTAGGATTAGGTACACACAAGTCGTGAAGCATATGTAGGTACATATATTCACCAACATATCTACAAATAAATATGGTTGTAAAAGAAGCGAAACATTACACATTTACTAGTCTATTAAAGGTAGATAGATAAGATAGAACTACATCTAATTAATAACAGCCTTATAGAGTATTTATGTCATTAATTTATGCGAGACACGTCTTGCTTGCGGCCCCTATGTTACCGACCTTCCACCTCACCCATATACATAATAAGTGATTTGCCAATCTGCTAACTTTCCACATAGCTTTTTAATAAGTCATAACCAACAATATACTATGTAATATTTGTATATGAAGGTTTTTCCTATGTTAGTACATAACGCCGTTGCGCCTGGTTAAACCGATAATTATTATTTTAAGAAATATGATCTTTTTCACCATGAAAGCATACTCGCTACCTCTGTGAAACCCGTTTTTTGATATCTCAAAAGAATACGAAAACGGCTTTTGGCGCTATGTATCGTTCAAACAAAAATCCGTGTCCTAAATTCGTAACAAACAGTTTCTTGTCTTTTATCAAAAGTTACAATTTTGTCTTTATCAGTTCTTCCATGCGCAACGATGATAAATAAATAATTAACTGCTTTTCTTCCCTGAATGATGATTAAAGGTAAACGGGTATAAATACGAGTATGATAACACGACTACGTTCGATTTTGACAGATTTGGTTCTGCACATTGAATCCATAGACAGAGCCATATAAACACAACAATTTAAATGTAATTTGCCAAAGTCTTAAAACGAAATAATCAATAAACTCGAATTTTCCTCTTGACTAAGATTCAAAAGGGCATGCTTCGATAGTTTGGACATGTTATGCGGTTGAATGATAGCACATTGACAAAAGGAATATATATGAGTGAAGTGGACGGGAGGTTACGTAGGGGCCAGCCCAATAAGACATATACAGTCAAATAGACGCTATATTGAAAAAGGGTGACGTTAGGACTACCTATAACCGCCGAGTGTGTATGACAAGATGTATGAGTGTCAATGAAGCAAAAGCGGTCTATCAGGATTGAGACAAATGGGGATCTGTGATCTCTGCCTACCCCTCTACAGGGAATCAGGCGCGATGTGTATGTATGTATTTTCCTTTTTATACGATTACAATATGTTGTCGACGCGAAATCAATGTTTTTTCATTCTGGCACGGTCATGATCGAGTATACCATACCCGTGCACGAAACTATTAATATATCTAGATTTGTGATATTACGACCTGTTGCCGATATATTTTTATATCAATAGCATCACCCTGTTATTTGGCGTAAGTATAATAGATATATACTATATGTGTTCTGTATATTAAGTGATATTATGATTCTAAGGTTCTGTTAACGCCTAAAGGGATGGATGGACATGTCTAAATACTAGTATGTAAGTACATATATGTATATTTTAGAATCTTACTCGCTACGTACACTTTAAGAACATCAACAGTTTTATAAAAGTGGAATGTCTGGCCGTTCATACTCGTACCAAATGATTTACCCAAGTATTGTTAAGTTACCTCTCACTTTCTATAATCAATTAAGGCTTTGAATGAGTGAGGCTGCTTTCGTGTAACCTTAATTGATGAAGCCTTTCTTGAAATGTAGGTACGAGCATTAATTGTTCTGCAAAACGAATATAACCTAACTGTGTAATATAAATTACAAGAAAAGCAATTTGATAGAACACTTTTAGTATTTTTTTTTATTTAACAATACCTGTACTGGATACTTATAATATATTCCGATTATGACTACTTTTGTTTTGAAATATATAATTGGAAATATAACAAAATCTATATAAAGAATGGAACATAATTAAAAGCACACCAAAATATAGCTAAACGCACACTAAACGTTCGGTTTGGGTTGGGACTGTTTTATTTTGGTATACAATTCAGTATTTTTTACATTTTAATATCATTTGATGTTCGTTTAAATACTAACCATGAAGAATTATATAAGATAAAATTAAGCAATAACGTACCATACACTGTCAAAATTACATCTCGTCAACGTAAGAATGTTGTAACCTTTACTATTCTCACAAATTATCTTTTAAGCCTCAACAACTACTAGTAAATCGTCACTATCCCCGTATTATTCCATCTATAGCGAAGCCACAATAATAGTCTACTTCCTGACTGTAGGTCACGTCCACATCAAACTCTAGCGACCAGTTCAAAGACCTGTTTTAACCAACTATTTCTTAGTAACCACAGGTCAGGTAACACTGGTGCGCGTCCAGTGAAACTGGGTAATTATACCTACTCACGCATAATGACTGGGCAGATTCTTTGTGCAGCTACTGGTTGTAATACGGTAGTTGGATGACTTGCTTTAACTACTTTTACTACCTTTATGTTAAAATTGAGGGTTTCTAAGGTTTTCAACTTTCGCATTGCTTTATTGTCAAAAGCCGGGACTATAAGCTATATCTACATAGCATAGTACATCTATTTTCTCGTTGTTCATTCCCTTTCGGGGTAGACAGAATTTAGAAAATTCTCTTCGGTCTTTCTAATTATTTCCTTGGTGTGGTGACGAGGCATTGATGATCAGTCATAGACATGGAGTAATTAATAAGAGGAGTGGGCCTTACGCAATATTTGTATGGAAACTAGCGTGGCATTACCCGGGGTGAAACGAGGTACGCGTGATGGAGGGGAGATATTACAACCAATGAAAACACGGCATCGGCCAATCAATTTAGGTATCTTCTTTCTACTACACATTTTTAGACTCCGCACCAATTAAAACACGGCATTTGGCCTCCGCACCGCGTAACGGGGACCGCTCCTTACGCCGGGTCCTCTTTATATTTGGTTCGTGGTCAAAGATCAGTCAGTTTACGTTGTGTAGCGAACGGTAAACATAACCTGTATGTAAACAATAGGTCCAGGGTTTGATTCCCAGTGGAGACTGAGTTAAGCACTACGCTTTTCTTTTGCCTTCCAGTCTGATCGTTGATCATATATGTATTTATTATTTATGTAGAGTAAAGCGCCTTGCGATCAAATGGACCGATGACCAGAAAAGCCGTTGGTAGTAGCTGGATCAGGGCTATGAGTGATTGTGTATTTTGACGTACCCTTGGAGAAGCCTATAACCGGAAAATGATCAGCGGTGGATTGTCAGTCGCTGATTGATTGGTTAAAACAATAGTTGCGAAAAATTTGATAAGTACTAAACAACGAATTCTCAGTCTTATGTCCTTGCGTTAAAGCTGGTTTGAAGTAGATTTTCATTTACCACCAAATTCTAATGTAGTTATAAAGAATTAACTTGAGATGGACTTTGGTTCGTATTTTTTACATTTACATCATTTAATTACATTACATTAGCGACTTTAGTTAAGCTATCACGACACAATACATAAATGCTTGATAAGGTCGTTGTTTTTGTTTGTGTTTGCCAGAGTTTTATTTTTTTCCTTGAGGAAAATGCATTAAAAAAGATCAATATCTATCTCAATTTTATGCCACAATCATTTCTAAAACTTCGGTATTCTCTCTTTCAAAGTACACAGAATTATAATGGGGTAGGTACATGCTATCACATTACATAAATGTATGTTATTGTTGATCAATTGTTTTATATTGTTTATGACGACCTCCATGGCGCGATCGGTTAAACGCCTATCTCGTCGTTGATGAATTGTTATTAATGTATTTATCTATCTACAATGACTATTTATTTAAATATACACAATGTACGTTGACTAGTACCCTTAACAAGTCTTAACTGAGCTTACCATGCTAGTTTTATTGGGGTAATGTCCTAAATATCATTAGGCTATTCCTTTAACATTATTTAAGTCTTTCTTCATATTAGTAACATCTCCTCACTTAAAAAATCATTGACTTATCTTCATGCATTATAGGACAGAAAAACATCAATTGCCAGCCGATTTTCTTACAATATCCTACCACTTATCTTCGACGTCCCTACCTATCTAAGAACCACTTCATTAAACGTCTTCTTCATAATAGTATCAACCGATAACCAAATCCCCTTAAATAGAGCGTTACAGCTATCTTGTGGCAACATTGTTTCTCACATTTATCATAACGCATTAGCCTATCTCTCGATAGGGAGTACAGATATCGGCTTTGTCTTGATATGTCTCAATTGCTTGATCGGTCGGGGAAAACCTCGGCGCAAAATAAAGGGATATGTTTTGATAACATATATGTATTTGTCCCGTGTTAGTTTACAGAATGTTACTATATAAATATGTGGGCTATTATGGGACGTTAAAAGGTTGCTACTTAGCTGCCGTTCTTACTGGCATGTCGTAGTAGCCTATTTATGGTCAAGTAGTCTAATCTATTGGGCGATGAGTTAGCAACCTGTTATTAATGTTCCTATTGGTATCATAACCCTAATATCCATAATTATTAATAACTAATAAGATATTATAGTATCTCAAATGTTCAGTCCACCCCGAAAGGGATTAAAGGAAGAAGGATGAATGTATATGTTTACTTGTTTACGTATACAGTGTGTTTTTACTTTGGACTATAAATATAAAGCTATTAAAAGTTAATGGCATCTTAGTATATACGGAGAGATGTTATGACATCGATATTTTAGTACAAAAATACTAAGTAGTCTATCGGCATAAAATAATGTATTTTTGTAAGATAATGTGCGAATCTATCGCGAAACTGAATTGTAGGTATTGAATATGATCTTTGGTTTTTAGATCAATAGATACTTACATTATTACCGATCAGAAAAAGGCATCTACGAGGTTATTAAGATTCATATACATATAACTAAAAGTTTATAGATGAAACATAATGTAATTTTGTAACATAACATAATAACAGAATGTGTTAAGACTGAGTGCTGACAATCGTAATCCTAAAATGATTCTTCACGTCTTCAAATCACATTTATGCACCTAAGGACATTAGGAAAATGATTTATTACTTATTTGTACTGTCTACTACACACAGTAGTGCGGATTTATGTTTATTTTACTGCGTAGTTCAATCATCGTCATATAATAAATCTCACTTCTATCCATAAAGGGGATATTATCGTAAATCGTTCTTTTGATGCCTTTTTAATGCTTTCTAAAGAATACACAAACGGTGCCTAAGTCTACTAATGCCTTTTAGCACAATCGTATTTTTAAATCATTACGGTAATAGTGTAAAGTTGGTAGTGGATTAGCACAAGTGTCAAATCTCATTGTTGATTGGCAAGAGTGTAAAATTACGCTTTAAAAATTACGAAATTAGTCATTTTTACTATCGGACAACCTCACACTGTTACTTAAGTGATATTGAACTGATATTTTGCGATAAACATTAGTGGAGATGGGCCCCTGGATTTTATTACTATGCATGGCATTTTAATATATAGATGTAACAGCGGGATAAAACAATAGTATGCAATTGATTGTACATATTTTAAAGCATTACTTAGAAGAACAAATTTATGGAGCATTTTACGTGAAATGATTAATCTGAGCTTGTTTTTATATTAAAATAATTTAAAATATGTATATTTTAGCACAAATCGAATTCGACAAGGTATTTACTATGGTGTGCAGTAGGTATAACAGAAATTATGCAACAATGTATTGTATTGAAGTGAGTGCAATGTGTGTGTGTCTCAATTTTCAGTAGGAATATTTTACTATAGGTACCTACAATTATTATTTACTGTTGATATTTAGGTGGAAATAAATAAACATAATTATGAAAATGCAACGAACGTATATTGTAAGAAAAAAATTAGAAAACACAAATTTACATATTGTCAGAATAGACGGATATGGAAGAAAAAATATGTTGCCAACTTATAATAAATATGGTTGCGTTCTCATTTACCCACGTTTACAATATACAAATAGGTATGTATAGAGTTGTGTATTTCTAATATTTAATATACAATGGCAATGAATATACATATTTAAGCTAAGTCATATATGTTCACCCTAGTTATTTCGTGATTGTAGTGTAGACCTCAATTATTCAGTACGATATCTTATAAACAAGTCCTGAGCTAGTCTGAAACCTAAAACTAACCAAAAAATACCAACCAGCTGTTGTTCTTCTCAAAATGTTGTAAGAAACGACTAAGGGACTAGAGGTAAATAGAATTCATGGGTAAGAAACCTGCCACCAATGTTCCATTATTACATCGCAACTTCTTTCCTTGCTATAAAGTGACCTAGGAGATATTATATCTTCAAGATTGTGTCCACCCCGAAAGGGATTAAATGGACGTGAATGTTTAAGTACAAAATCTCTTAAATGACATTATTAACAGAAACATGTACTTTTGCCTTCGCATACCACATAACTCTTTTAAGCAAAAACTTAACCATTTAAGCTCATCCCAAGATTGTCAGGCCATCGCTTTAAATGTCTTTTCCTCCATAAAACGGCACGCATAAGTGCCGACACTCAAATATGGACGTAACCATTAAGTTTAAGCTTCATACATACACATTCACGACCTTTAATCCCTTTCGGGGTGTAAAGTACCTTGGAGACATGAAAACATCGTCTTGGTCAATTATTAGCATTTATATATTAGGTTTTGATATCATTACACACTTGGTAGTTATTATAGGTACTTCTAACGTCACTCTTATTCAATATATATATATGGCGTCTATCTAACTGTTGTACCGGGTACAAAATTAACATCCCATCGACGTCAAATTCCACTTTCTTCGCTTACCATCAATCTCTTCACTTCAAAGCGGTGACCTTTGCTTACCGACAACCGATAGGTGACCATTAAGAACCTGCTCCTCCCAAGTTTATTGACGGCATCATTAGCCTGCGACACCCACACAGCACAGCGGGGCGCTAACATATACAAATATGTTGACTACGGCTTCATTAGGGATATTAATCAAGGTATTGGATGATTTGTAGGTAGGTAATCAGCATGTATGAATGTTTGTTTATGTATGTATGTAGAAACTGTGATTAGTTATTCGTAATCAGCCGTGTACGAGTATGTATGATTATGTACGTGTGAATATAGTGATCGGGAAATTGTGGACAGAAAGTTTTAGAATATAGTTATGAGAGTTATATTTATGAGAGTTATTTTCTAGCCTGTCTTCCATTTGATAAAAGTGTAGTGTTTCTTAATCTCAAGACATGTTGAGAAGATATGCGATGATAGCAAGTTGTAATTAGTTTGTAACCTAGTTTATTATGGGACTACATTTTAATAAATAATGATTATCTTAAATTATCGGTTTATTATGTAGCTTAATCATAATTTGAACCTTAGGCAGATTAAAAGCTTTTTTACCGTATTTTTATTAGATTAAGATATTGAGGATCATTTTAACTACACAAAAAGAAAAAATTTGCTTGAAATGAATGCAGGACCAATTTCCCTAAATTTGTTTCTTATTTGTAAAAATGGAGGCTTTTTTATATCGTCTTTGGCGGTAACTGTTAAATGATCTTATATAGAGACCTTAAAGTCATAATAAGGTGATATATCTATACGTATAGAGCGTAATAACATATGTTCATTAATGACAATGTTTTTTAATTTACGCATATTTAATACTCGTACAAAAATAATAATCATCTATTTATACAAACTTAGCATATTAGTACTAATATCATTATAATACTCTGTATTCTAATCTTTGAACGTTTAGCAAAACCCTACCATTCATGCTCTTCATTTGCATTTTAATAAGAGTTACTGACGTTATTTCTAATTAGCGTATTAAGTATTTAATTTCTTAATGACTTACTTTATATTCACTACCATCAAGTACCACCTACTACCTATATTTGAGGTCTATATTTACGATTTAGGCCCGTAACCAATAAATAAGCAGCTTATCAATAATATCTCCTCTCAACCAATAATCAATATCAATTTAACAGTCCTCAACGCAACAGGCGCTTAAGCCCTGCTTACCTCAAGGGAGTTCTAGGTGCAATATTATTACAAAACTCGAATATTCACTAATCAAATAATTTTTACAAATATAAATATACTAGCGACCCGCTCCGGCTTCGCACTTCTGGCTATTTAATGGATATTATTATACGTATAATACGTATTTATTATTACATATAAACCTAATTAAAAAAAACTGCATCAAAATCCGTTGCGTAGTTTCAAAGATTTAAGCATACAAAGGGACAAAGAAAGCGACTTTTATTTTATACTATGTAGTGATACATATATTCACGCCTCTACTTCTTCAACGGGATAGGTAGATACTATAAATCGTATCATCTTTAACGATCGATAAATTTCTAAAAACTATATCTCATGCTTCACTCACACTCATTAACTTTATGATGTTTTCTCTCACATTTAGACACACACATTTTTCCCAATACATATTACATTATATTAACACAATAGAACCATAGTTTCTTGTTTAACTGAATATATTTACATAAATTAAGTTGTGGGCATCACGCTCAACTCGGAAGTTGGCTTGTTCTGGAAAACTGGATATTCCGGGCCCATAATTGATAATGGATACACTGATTGATCATGTTTATTTAACTTGTTAACAGTGGCCATACTGTTAAAATCATAATGTCTGGAAAATTTCGTTAGAAATGTAAATTTATAGGAAGAATGTAAATACGTTTCCTAAGTTATACTTCGGAAATTGGAATGATCGTCTTATAATGAGAATAATTATCTAAAAACGCCATTTATAGCACATTAGTCGTTTCAAAATACACAGTTTCAAATCAAACTAATTATAAACTAGAAAAAAGATTAAGATTCTTTTAAAAATAAGAAAAATAATATAGCCATTGAAATGAACTAACTATCTATTCCATTTTTATCCTCAATTACGATACATAGCAATTCACAAAACTCCTACATCAACTCATTGTTCTATATTCATGGAAGCAATGATCATAGCTTTCTGACAACCTGAGTACCTACTAAGCAGCAATCATCAATGCAACTCTTTGTCAACTTAACTATCCACTAACCACTAACCCCCCAACTAACCCCATTCAAGCGCGGCATCCCAAACAGCTGTCCTCTGAAGGCTTCGTTTCGCGCTGCGTCGGAGTAATTTCGTTTTTTTCTACCCACAGCCTTTGGATTCTTCGAAGCCCCGAACTGGTTCTACAGGCTGAGCGCCTTTTTTTCGGGCAAAAGCGCCGCTAACACCGCGGGTTGTTTAAGACCTACCAGCGCAGATAACATCGCTGGCTTAGCAAATAATTGCTGAGATACTTCGAAAATGCCTTAAAACTGCCGCTTTGGCATTTTGAGCGGTCACTGAGAGTAACTATACCAGTTAAGGAACGTCTCGTATCGCAAAGATCTTTAGTAGAAAATGGAGTTGCAAGATCTCTGCCAGCCTCGTTGGAGATACAGGCGCGAAGTATGTGTGTATGTTTAGTCTGTCTTAGATATAGGGTAAATTGGACAAAAATCTCATGTTTTAGGTGAGCAATGTCGTCTATAACATTTTACCGATATTGTCTTCCTTTTATTGGAAACAAAATTTGACTCCGAAAACTTTAAAAATTAGTTTTTTGCAAACGACGTAATCCATTCGTTATTATGAAGGTTTAAAGTGTACTCATTTAATAATTTAAATAGAGACTCAATAAGGTACCTCTCAGACTTAACTAATAAACCATTGAGTTAGGTATATGTCAATCCATTTGACTAATACTGGGATTAGCTGAAGCCATAATACACATACACGCATTTCACTAAGCCACGCATTTCATTTAGCCATATCCATATCGTCATATAAGTGTAGTAGATGCAATTTGTTGGACAATAAGTTAAACCACATTTAGACTGCCTAGGAGCTATTATCTTCCGAGGTCCTATCCACTCCGAAAGGGATTAAAGGACGTTAATATATATCTATTAAACCAGTAATGTAAATATGTATATGTAAATGCTATGACATCTCTGTTAACAATATTAAGTGAACGAAGATATTTGTATTACATATATAAGGTTCCGTTAACATGTTTATTATTTCAAAGACAAATGACCATTAACCCTTGCGGGGTAGTCAGAGGTTCAGGTGTCTATCTCCGTAATTGCGGAGGTAGTAATACTATGGACACCTTGAACCCAGGTGTTGAACAGATAGTTAGAACTCAATGTGACAGGTGGTAAGCCATGTCGCCATTTACAAGCACTGACTATTACCGGTTCGGGGTACAGGTAAGTTTCCTTACGATGCTTTCCCTCAGCGTAGTATCCGATGTATTTCGTAAATGTGTTTTTATTACAAAAATGTACATAGAAATACATTAAACCTGCTTTCCATTGGTACACGATCAAGCGGGATTTTGATGTACCCACATACAGAGTCAAGCCCCAAACAACTGAGCTACGGCGTATTATTTTCTGTTGTTATGTATGTGTGTGTAAAGGAAATGAAGGGTTTCGTCCCTCTAGTTTCTGTCCATTGTTATTAGGAACGAGGGTTATGTATATGTGTGTTATTCCAAATAACATAAAACATTCGTATTTTCCGCACCCCTCGGTTCAGGCATTAATAAAATAGAAAGCATCCCTCATAAGCATATTTTGTAGTTTTTATCTCTAAGCTATTTCTTAATTAGCTATAATTGATATAAATGTAAAATGAAATACAATTAAGTTTCAATGGAAAATACCGATTCAGATCAGAACTTACTTTTTGGTATCTATACGAGTATAATATATGTATATACGCACACGCCAGTAATCTAACGAAATAGGTAGTCAATCTCGCCGTAGTCAGATATTAACTGTTTGTAGGTCTATTTTTTACTAAATGTAAAGTAATTAAGATTTCTAGTGTATTATATTATATGTATATGAGGAAACTAACTGCTATCACCGACATTGCTAAAATTCGGTGTTCAAACGAGAGCCAGTTTCATGCACGGCTCTGAGTGTGATTTATGAAAAGAATATAGTCTAAATATTTCAATTTATAATCCAAAACATATAATGAAAATCATAGTACATTTATTATTCCATAGATTACATAAATAAACCCAAAAAAAAACCTACTTTAGTTTGAAAAGCTTATTACAAGTATTGGGAGTAACGTAGAACCGATCTCAATTTCCAGAACAAATAATAATGCAGATTAAATTAAGCTCCTGTGCTCATTAGGATTCTAAATTAACTCACCTTAATCAATCTCTCACATGGCTGAAAGAATCCATCACCAAGACACTAAATTCAAGAGATACATTGAAATTTGCTTACTCGTTTTGAAGTCCTATGTAACATAATTATAACCTCAGACGTATAACAATAGAAAACTAAAGAAGCTATTTACACTATGACAAATTAAGCGATAAAAAGATTAGGTATATGTTAATGCAGTTTGTTAAGAAATTACTAAGACGCTATATTGAAAATGGGTGACATTAGGAGTATCTACCTATAACCGCCGAATGCGTATGAGAAGATGTATGAGTGTCAATGAAGTGAAAGTGGTCTGTCAGGATCAGGACAAATGGGGATCCGTGATCCCTGCCTTCTAAAGGGAATCAGGGGGGATGTGTATGTATGTAAGAAATTAATCATTAAACTCCATAGTTAAGTTAACTGTGAAGTTATGTTAACTGTGATTGAGTTGACACATATTTTCGACGCTAAAATATCTCGCCTCTTTACAAGAATAACGAGATATTTTGCAAATTACAACTTTTAAAATACCACATTACTTTTGTCAGAATAACATGGTATGTTGTAAATCATAAATTGTAAAAATACCACATTATTCTTGTAAAGAGGCGATCTAGTAGGTAGGCTTAGAACCTACAATTAACAGCCGACACCTTCCGTTTTTTTGTTACCTTAACTAAGCATAATGAGTAGGGAATTAAGCATGATAAATAGCATTAAGCGCCGGTACTCTGGCCTCACCTTGAATCGTAAGCAGCTCGTTTGTGTTCGAACAACCAAAACTATTTTACCTTGATGATCGACACGATAACACAGTTACAATGTGCGTAGTCTTAATATTGATGTTTGGTTTGAGTATAAGGTAGTTAAATACCTTTTAGTGTATTGTAAAAGGTGACTCAAGGTAATCAGTGTAAATATAATGCTTCATTTATTCGACGTAGCTCAGTTGTTTGGACTTGACTCTGTATCAGTGGGTTCAAATCCCGCTTGAGCTATGGAAAATAAGTTTAATGAATTTGTATGCACATTTTCGTAATAAAAATACACTTACGAAATGCGTCGAATACTACGGTGAGGGAAAACTTCGTAAGGAAACCTACCCGTTCCTGGAATACGTAATAGTTAGTGCTTGTAAATTGCGATATGGCTAGCTACTTGTCAAATTGAGTACTGAATATCTGATCAACACGTGGGTTCGAGGTAGCCATAGAATTCCTACCTCCGCAATGGCGGAGATGGATACCTGATCCTCTAACTACCCCGCATGGGTTAATGGTCGTGAACGTGTCTTTTTTATAATGCTTTTTAGAGTAAAACTGGGTGTGTAGGGTCGTTTCTAGGTAACTATTTGTACCGCGAACTATTTGCAAATGAGTCTCTCGGATGGTGGCGAAAACGATTTGGTACAACGTATTCTAGGTTCGATTCCACCAGGCCAAGTTTGTATCAGTGGATATTCAGTATATTTGAATTAAATCAAACTCCACATTTCCGTAATGCAGTTGAAACATAACAGTGTTTCGCTGAGCGAAAACTTCGTAAAGGCGATATAATATAACTAACACTGTCAAGTTTACGTAATCATGAAATGGAAAATTATATTCGTCTGGTAAATTAACTAAAAAACTACGGAAATCCCGTAGAATTCACAAACAGCTAAAAGAGCCCTGAAATATCGGTGTAGCTTTTTTCCAACATTCGTATTCCAACATACCTCTAGGATCTAAAGTCGTGAATATATGTGTATATATTAGACATACATCGACGACCTCCGTGGCGCGATCGGTTAGACACCTGAACGCTAATCGTGAGGTCCCGGGTACAATTCCCGGTGGTGGCAGAGTTGAGAACAACGCTTTTCTACTGCTTTCCACTCTGGTCGTTGATTATACATGCTATATATGTATTTATCTATGTATAATATGTATACATTTCTTAAATATACGTTGACTAGTGCCCTTAACACAAGTCTTAAATGTACTTACCAAGAGGCTAGTTCAATTGATGTAATAATGTCCAAATATTATTATTATACATTATTAAATATGTGTATATGTTATACACACACATAATTAAATAAACTCACTTATATACCTATTAGCCACTGTATATTTTTATTCACAAAAGATGTTTTGATCGACAATCCTAATTTGCATTCACCATCGGCGTAATTTATTCAATCTGTAGGTCACTGCGTAGAAGATCCTATACCTCTCGTGGGTAGGTAGAGATGTGGAGCCAAATAGCTAATTGATTCCGGCTCAGCATAGTAATGGTGAATTAAAATCGCTTTATTGACTATAAAGGCCAGTTAAGGCGACCTGCTACCAAGGTTTTGGTTTTTAAATGGCTGTATATGTTAAAATGTCTTTGTAAATACATATATATTAGTTGCTTAATGTGGTAATAAATAAATAAATAATGTTGAATTAATTTTATATAACTTATAAATAGGTACAGGTTTTCAAATTATTCTTTGTCAATAGTAAAAACTAGAATACTTACATAGATAAATATTTTTATTTTCCTGTATCAAATAATATTATTCAATTGAAAAAACTTTTCTTTGACAATAATTTATTATAATAATGTTAATATTTTTTTTACCTGCACACTTAAAATCTAGTGAAAATAAAATATAGTACTTACAGGAACTACTTTTTTGTTTTTTTTTTCATCTGGTTTATACCACATATACCAGGTACTTAAATTTATTTTACTTCCAGCTATTAGATGTTTGTCAGGATCAAGAAAAAATCTCCTTCATGCCAAGGAACATAGTCATTATCATCCCTCTGCACTTATACCAACTAGTAAGGGTCGGCGCAACATGCTTCTCGCTTCCATACTCATATCAGCCGTCATTTCTGCACTCACTTCCTTACTTTTTATTGTTCCTGACACAGTTTCTTCATCTCTTTTGCAGCCTCTGACATTATACATACATACACACGCCTGATTCCCTGTAGAGGGGTAGGCAGAGATCACGGATCCCCATTTATCCCGATCCTGACAGACCACTTTCGCTTCATTGATATTCATACATCCTCTCATACACTCTCGGCGGTTATAGGTACTCCTAACGTCACCTTTATTCAATATAGCGTCTATCTGACTGAGATCATACATATCATATTATACATGAGCATCAATTTATGTTTCGTCTAAAAAACTAAACAACATTTCTACAACTTCTACGTGGGGTCAATCGGTTGCGAAAGACGATAAGTCCATGGGTCTGAACTGGGAAAATCTTGGATCAGTCACCGTAATATCTTTCTCAATGGAAGAGCATTCTTTAAGTCCTATTCCCTGCTACGGGATAATAGGAATAACGTTCATTTAGTTAAGCGCTATTTGCATTTATAATAATAATATTTGGACATTATTACACCCATTGAACTATTACTACTACTAAACTATGTAAATTTAAGACCTGTGTTAAAGGTATTCTTTAACGTATATTTAAGAAATATTTACTTATTATACATAGATAAATACATATATAGCATATTTAATCAAAGACTAGACTGGAAAGCAGAAGAAAAGCGTCTGCCTCTACTGGGAATCGAACCCTATTTATTATTTATTTAAGTATATACATATAGACAAACAAATAAGTCTGTTTGTTTCACATACATATTTATTAACCTTTTTCACATAGTAGAGAGAGCCCTTAACACGTATCAGGTTTACCGCCACCTCGACTCAACTCGATCAATACGGATAGCCACTTAAAGCGTGGCCTCATTACACTAGTACTAGCCACCGTTTTTGCCTTTGCAAACTTGAATCCGTTTATATGGAAAAATGTTTCGTCATTTATGTACTTTTATGGAGACTTATTTTGAGTTGGTAATGGGCGCTATAGGTGGTCGTGGTTGGTTTAATAGGTTTGGTTGAGTCAAACGAAATATGATACTGTATAGAATGAATATAATAATAGGTGAAGAAATGACATATAAGTTGAAATCAAATATATTGATATTGGTATATATTAATAATGTATTATGTAAAAAGCTACCATATCATTAATAACCAATAAAACAAAGGATAATCGCTTCCAAACTCATACTAACATATGATGCCAGGTTAAGGAAGTTCCAAAATCAATAACTATATATGTAAACAATGCAGTCTTAAAGTGAATGCGTATTGAAAAATACAATTTTAAATAACTTATTTATCCTAAAGATTAACAGTAGCTCCCATACATTCGAAAGATCACGTTCTTGAATACATTAGCGTAGTTTATGTTATATGTAAGCCAAGGGCTTATACAGGTCAAAAGGGATTCATTACTTTTATTTATTTGAAATGTAAGTACATGTATAAGGTGGTGATAAAGATATCTCTGTTCTATTTAAGTGGTAAAAGATGATTCGGTTTGAATTACATGAATGTTAAGTGTTCTTTTTGTGATTATCGAAAAGAGAAATTAACATTGTGTTTGACAGGATGAAATTAATAGAAAAGATGGAGAAAAAGATTTTATCGAACGAACGAGAGTCGTTTGAAGCTGCAAAAAAACAATTAATATTGTGTGAATTTAGTAAAACATCTGTATTAAAGTGTAAAATTAAAAAGGGCTAAGTCTGAAATGAGGGCTATTAGCGATACACATTATTTGTTTATCAATTCATTTGATATAGATCACTAATACTGTTCCAGTCCATAGATGACAAAATACGTATACGTAATTATTCTAATTTAATTCCCAGCACTATAGTAAATTCCTTTTGAGATGATTTTAACATCTTTGGAATCAGATCTTTGAATAACAACCGCCTTCTACCATTAGGATAATCCTGTAATAATAAAGTTATGAAAAACAAGTACAAGCTGTAGAGCTTAGGTTGCTTGCTGATGGTGTCCTTTAAGGCAAATACTTAACAGAAGTTTAAACCATTCAAGAAAATGATACATTAGAAATTAAAGGTAAATAGTGTTGTTTACTTCTCAAGTATAAACACCGATCTAGTTTTGTTTGTTGAGTTTACCAATACATAACTCCACTGTCTACTGTAGTGCGTCTATACTTCATAGTCATTATTGTGAGTGTCTGACAATATCTAGTTATAGTGGATACGTACAAAGGAGAGCCCTTTCGAATTCGCGTATGATTCGGCAAGTTACGGAAAACTACACAGTAGAATATCCATCAACCTATGGCAGTCTACTACTGGATTTAGGCCTCAACACGAATACTACGTTTGCCGAGGCATGGACTCCATTCGAAAACCACTTTGCCCCAATAGTTGTCTATTCTGCATCAGAGCCATTACGGCTTGCATTACCAAGCGGATTATAGAAACCTCATAATTTGAGACTTCAGAGCAAGGTAATTGTCACCAAGTAACAGTATTCTTTACTCTTTTATACGCTTGCGAAACTGTCTGCAGTCTGCAGAGTTTCTTGGCATTTCTTCTATGCAGGTTTTTCCTTTACGAAATGCCAATTAGTTTAATTATAAGATTATCTAATTTTAAGGACCATTCATTCATGTGAAACTGTTTTTTTTTGACTTTCAATACGTGTTTTTTTGCATTAAGCATTTCATTTTATTAAATAATCCTGCGCATTAGAGGCAGGATTGAGTCATCAAAACCGAATTTTGACATCGCACTGTATTGAAAGAAAGGGAAAAAACACTCACTGAGATAGCTAACAATCTATTGGTTGAATCATTGAGGTTCTCCTGATGCAATACAGCTATGTTAAGCGTATTCTTAGTAGCCAAATGCTGGAGTTAGTTCTACTCTGAATTGTCTTATGGTATAAGGATAAAAAGGCTAAAGTGGTGTATGGTCATTTTTCCTTTACTTTTTAATAGGGAGAATTAACGTGATAATATGTTTTTATTGCTACTCTCTGTATTGCTTATAGCAAGTAATAGTCAGGGTTATATACTTGTACCTTGCATTATGCCAACTGTTAGGTGTTATTTAGAGATAATATGCAATACTAGATCAATGCTTTAAACTAACGTGCAGATAACGCTAATAAAACCGGCTCTAGGAATTAATAGAATCCAAAATATAATGTAATAAAATGTTTTTTTTTTAATTTATGTATTTCTCTCCAACAGTCATATCCCTCACTCGCTTTTATTTCTGTAGCTACATTAGAAAACGATAAATGAGAATTACGATCTATCGTAAAATAAATCAATAAAAGAAAAATTGAAACAGGGCGGGATCTTTACGTTTGTTTTCATTGTAATTGCTTATTAGTACCCTCTTAACACCAATAGTTAATCTAAATGTGACCAACGAGATATTATATCCTAAGAATTGTGCATATGAATCTTATGTAATATAGTAAAAAGTCAATAATAGTCCGCAAACACTATTTAATTCGAAAACTTCAATCAAAATTTGTTTCGAATACAAATCATCCCAATACATTACTAGTCCAAACATCTAAGAACAAGCGACTCAGCATTCCTAGTCCAATCACTGTAACTACAAAGAGGTACGGTTCCAGGCAATATCTGGGCTTAGGGAGGGCCGCCCGCCTCCCTCGGAGGGCTGCCACCCTCTGGGACCCTCTCTAATTGCGAAGCCAAATTGGGGTAATGCACGGAACGACAGGGATTCAGAATTTTAATAAAGCACAGCGATCAAAGTGCCACATTTGTATTCGTTAGTGTTGACGCCTTCGTGTTATTGTTTGGATGAGATTGGTATATTGATTGGTTGTGATATTAATAGTGGATTGTTAGGAGGTAGCGAAGAAGCTTAACTGTAGTGCAAATTGTACAGTTTTCTTGACTATCTACAAGAGTTTGATGAGATTCAAACTTGGGAAAACAAATGGATCATATATTATGTTATGATCTAGTAAGTTTGTATGACTTTATAGATGAGGTCGTTTTACTTCAATAGTTAGTTGTATAGCCTATACAGAGGTACTTATAGCATGAAGAAGCATTATGATAAACTAAGAATAAAAAGTGAATGGCTTAGTATCGATTGTTAAACAACAAAAGCATAATTAAGTTACGAATTCCAAAATACCAAAACAACGTATTCTAAGTTATCGTATCATCACAGTTAAGTAGCACATAATTGGAAGGTCGTAAATCTCATACATATTTCAAATAGTAACCGTTACACGCAAGTAGAAAAAGCGATCTCGTGCCGCACGGATTAGCGATTCTGCCGATTCAGGGTGTGCGTGCATTAAATCATCGGGGTTCGAACTGCGGAAAACCAGCAAGAAATCCGATTGAAACGCCGTAAATAAAAGATGTGCGTCGCCCGGTTATTGAGTTACGCCGTCCCCGGAGCGTTTTGCCGCCAAACAACGGAGCCCCCGGCGCGCCAAAACAGCCGAGCGACGCTCCCGGGTGAAACGGAGCTATACCCACCCTGCGCGGCGGAAAGGGACGGCCGCCTCAATATTTTATCAGGCATCTCCTTGCCAGGGCGAGATTAACGACACCAAATTGGATTCTAATACATTGAACTAGAGTTGTTTTTGCTAACTCGTTCGTGCGACGCGTGTGTGCTTTGCGTCGGTGAAAGGAAATTACAACCACACCCACGTATAATGTTGCCGCAGCAAAAAAACGTGTGAGAAGAAATAATGAGCGGTTACTGGTGAGCCGGGCTTCGGACTGAGGCTTTTTTCTTATTGATTAGAGGCACAAGCATGTTGATGGGAAGTTTTAACTGCGATCGTGTACTGAATGAATGAGGATTGAATAAGGTTTGAATGAATTAGAAATTCAAATGGCTGATGCAGATTCTGGCTCCTTGAAATTCAATGGGATCAAGGCAGCAGCCATCGCGCATGAATAACCGTGGAGCGTTGACTTCGGCTAATGTCACTCAACTCGCTCTTTGGAAAGTGTGATTTGGATCGTGACCAAACTCAATGCAAACGCAGATACAACTGTAAAACTATGAGAGAGATATACTGAATAAGCATGAGGTTTACATAGACCGACTGTAACTGTATTGGATTAAAGATAAAAGAATGAGAACATTAGATAACAAAAGCATCATATTAATTTGTCTTCCTCATTATTAACGTATTAAGTTTATTCAAAGAAATTCTTTCCTAAAGATAAAGCCATTAAATCTACCAATAGTTCATAGATAACATCGCAAATCATATTCTGCTTCTAATAAAAGAATCTTAATATAAAAGTATAATCAAAACTTTGTCAATATAAATTAACATAATTCAACGACAAACGTACAGATCTAAACGTAACTTTTCATCCCAAGTTTATATCAAGAGTATAATATTCTTATACCTCTATCAAAAGTAACTGACGAACCTAAACCACTAAAATATACTTCATTGACACGCCATTACAGACCATTTGCCCGAACAGTACTAAAATACTAATCTAAAGCAATCTTCGTAAAGTATCACCGTGTACAATCACAAGTCGCTTCAGCTCATAAACTTATCGCTTTATTGCTTCAAGATCCTGTCCATACCCTGAGATCTTGCAGAAGCTTTTAATGCGTATCTTTTGGGAAGGCGAGGGAGTTTGATAATGGCGACATGAACGTGTTAGGGGGTATACAGAGTGGAAATGTTTGGAGGTAAATTCACGAAATCATATACATCGAAATTACATAAACGTATACGTCCTTTTATACCTTTCGAGGTGGACAGAACCTCAGAGATACGATAATATCTCCTAAGTCACTTTTTAGCATGTTCTGATGTCATAAAGGAGTAATGGTTACAGATTGCTAGCCCATCACCCAATAGATTCAATCTCTTACGACATGTCGGGGAGAACGGCATCTAGAGAGCATTCGTTTTACGTCCCAGACGCATTTTAAATTATTTAAAAGCATATTATTATTTAATTAGTTGTTCTAATTTAGTGATGGATGAACGAAATGTCTCTCACAGTCTTTAACGCTTACAAGTCACAGAAAAACTTTAATATTACGCCCGTATTTCTGCTATGATGTAATGGGAAAATAGGAGAATATTCTTAAGAATGTAACTGATTCAAGAGTATCACATATACGTATGAAAAGTCGAGGACGTTTGCTGTTGCAGTAAGAACTAGGATCTCATTAGTACGTGTATTTACCTAAAAGAATAGGTATGATTAACAATTCACATTAAGCAACTTTGACAATCTGCATAAGCCCTTACTTAGCTCTGCTTATCACTGACTTAAATGCTCAAGTTGAAGGGTAGGTATGATATCAGGGGTTAAGTGACGAGATAAGTTAGGCATTAACGTTCATAAAATTGCTTAAGAATGAGCATAACTCCAGACAAATGGTGACACTTGCAATTCCTTGCATAATTTCTATATATTTTAGACACTCAACCTAAACTATGTACGGTTATAAATAACTATGCTGTTTTTAGCAATCAAATGAATATTATAATACCTAAGTAACTTTGTAATCTAAAACAAAATATCAGTTTTTTATGAAAATTCTATTTGATAAATTATATTATTTGGACTCTACAGATTTCATACATTTGAGTTTCCACAAAAGAATTCATACGTAGGTAGGTGGAAAAACATATTCCGCATTGCATAAATGTTGAAGATAGCATCATTAGTAGGTATTACAAAGCCTTAAAGACTGTCACTACAGATAAGTACTTGCACAAAAGACATTCAAGGTTTGAGGAAAACTCAACGAAAAACCAGTCAGGTTGTTTCAAACAGTTTGAAACAAGGTTACATTGTCAATAAAACGTTTTACGACAATATATTAGTATTAATACTATGAACCCTATTAGATTGATACTTAAAAGTGTTTAGTTTAAGGTAAAAAATAACCTTTCTTAATCTATATTGTTACAGAGAATATACATATCTAAAGTCATATTTAATCTGTTATGTCACATACAGATATCGAAAACCTAGAATATTGGTGATAGTGGATAGCTTATACTATATCCCTTAGAGGTTTTAAAGCCCCTTAGGTTCCGTCCTACCACTAGTCGATAAGAAAATGCCTTAAGGTATCTTCATAACATTAAGAGACTGAAGAGATCCCGTCCTACAAGAGATTTGAGGATTATAAGGAATACAACTTATTCGAATAGCAAACTACTCTAGTTTTTTCTTCCACTTGTCTCTGCTAAATTTATAATACTAAGATAATAGTAAAATCCAATTAATTATACTCGTAAGATAATGAACTATTATAATGAGTTTAGTTAAGTACGCATAATCAACAGAAAGAATAAAGAAAGGGACTTCTTCAATACATAGAGACGATAAAAGACAAAGAATTAATACTGTGTAATGTAAGGTCTTAGTACCTACCTGATACAGCAATATTGGTCTACCTACATCTATTTTACCCCTATAGTAACCTATGTACCTACAGACACTGACTGTTATCAATCCTGTAGAAAACAGAAAATTATTCGATTATTTAACAATGGCTTCCATGAATCAACCTTTACCTAATATCGGTAAAACATTACATTCCAGTATCTACCTAACCTTAATTCGTTCTCAACATTACACTCATGCCCTGTTACCCATTAATCAGTAACAAGCTAAAAGCAAACAAAGAGTGTATTTCGAAAACATCGTCATGTCTAAAAATACACGAGTGCTCTCGCCGAGCTACAAATTATAGCCGCCTCTCCATTGGGCGATACTTCGAAGGGGCCTGCATTTTATTTTGGGGTCGCCTTTGATATCTCGGATTACGTTGAACGTTATTTTGGAATTTATAAGGGTCATGAGTGTAGTTTGAGTGGTATTTTGTTTGAATTTAAAACGTTAGATTGCTAGGTTAAAAAGGAATGTAGATAGATATCTTGGTAGGTAGTCATTTAAATGGCTGTAGAGAAAATAGGTCTTGTAATGTTATGTAAGGTTTAAATTGGGTATTTTAATGAGGTATTTAGTTTATCAAGAAATATTCTAGTATATAGCTTAATTTTTACTAGTTACAAACCGTATTTTTGATAAAGATATCTGAACTATACTAAATGAAACCAATTTTGAAACTCACACTTATCAATATTTCTAAATAACATAACGTAGATATTTTGCTATCTCTCCTTCTTTTGCATCAAAAATATCTTTCGAAATACATTAATCAGTCTCTGCAAATTAATAATTTCGTTAATTAACATAACGATAAGTGCCTTATCTAGTTAAACTAATCTTTATTCATGCAATCGTGTTAAATGAATCTTGTTACAAATGTAATCTAATACCTAAGTATCTCAACATATGATGTGTATGACTAGTTCTAAAGCAAATAAATAAATGCCGTACTTCCCAACATGTCAGATGATTAAGAGATTCGAGTTAATGGAATCAATTGGGTGATAGGTGAGCAATCTGTCATCAATGTTCCATATAAAATCACAACCTAAGAAGTAATCTAGAAGATATTATCGTTTATCCTAAGTTTTGTCCACACCGAAAGGGATTAAAGGACGTGAATGTATCTATATAACAATAATTTATTTATAGTTTGCAGATATTAATTTATGTATGTCTATTAAGCTCGTATTGTTAATTTCGCCCTCATGTTGATTAGTAGACTTTTTGTATTGTGTATGTTTTTGTGGCTGTAAATAAATGCTTTATAAGTATTATGTACTTTAGACATATCACTACATAGTATAAAACAAAATCGCTTTCGCTGTCCCCAAGTCCTTTGTATGCTTAAATCTTTGAAACTACACAACGGATTTTGATGCGGTTTTTTTTAATAGATAGAGTGATTCAAGAGGAAGGTTTCTATGTATAATAACATCCATTAAATAGTGGAGTAGGCTATATTATATACCCGTGCGAAGCCGGAGCGGGTCGCTAGTATTCACTAAAGTACACAGGTGACTAACCACCGATCTTCTGAAGCGCAGCATCCAATCTCGTTGCGGCATACCTTTGAAGTTGGAGCGTCAAATTAATAGGCCGGCCTTTAAATAGACCCGACTCGCGTTCCCACGAAGGTAGGTAGGAGTGTAAGTGTTATAAGTACACTTGGATATTAAGTGGGAATGGGATATATGGTTTTATCAATTGTATATGAGATGGGGAACAGTATTGGCAAGGTTAACTGAGGGAAAAATTCGTGAGGAAACCTACCTGTTTCCCGAACAGGTAACAGTCAGTGCTTGTAGATGGCGACATGGCTTACCACCTGTCACATTGAGTACTGACTATCTGGTCAACACGTGGGTTCGAGGTGTCCATAGAATTACTACCTTCGCAATTGCGGAGATGGACATCTGAACCTCTGACTACCCCGCAAGAGTTAATGGTCGTGAACGCGTTTGTCTTTGTTTTTGTAATCCATTTCTCCAAACAAGGCTTTTAAACATAACCACTTCACATCCATTCCACTTCATCTATTTATCTATACCTTAACAAATACACAAAACTCGGCTTTATAAATAGGACTAGCGACCCGCTACGGCTTCGCACTTCTGGCTATTTAATGGATGTTATTATACATATAAATCTAATTTAAAAAAACCGCATCAAAATCCGTTGCGTAGTTTCAAAGATTTAAGCATACAAAGGGACATAGGGACAGAGATAGCGACTTTATTTTATACTATGTAGTGATTACAAGTTACAAATAGTCAATAGTCATACAGGGTTTGCCATTAGCAATGCTGATTCGGGACTTCCTCACGAGGGGATCGATGCGAGGGTGGAACAGAGTGTTGGTATCACGTTGCGAATGTAAATGTCCTTGTTATGTTATATTACATATACGTTATTGTCAATAAGTGATGAGTATTGGGTTATATTAAGCATGTAAGTTGAGGTAATGGTTAATTAAATGTATTAAAAAAACAACGGAATATTAGAAGATGTAAAGTTAATAATAATATAATTTCACCTATTTGCAATATTATACATTTCTCTTTTCCTGATTAAGTTTAAGACTCAAAAAACATACTGAACATACTAAAAATGAAAGAACTGAAAGAATAAAGTCAAATTTTTTTATTCCATATAAGCACAAGTACTATACATTCATTGAAAGTAAAAATATTTTTCCGGACACTGGTTGTCACGTAGCATTGAAATTGTGCCGTTGTATAATAATAGACTATAAAAATAGTTCTGAAAAACCTTTCATCACATTTTTACTATTGCTGAAGACAGACTAACTAGATACAACCAACATAGTTACATTATTTATAAATAATACCAATACTAAAGAACACCCCGATCCCTTAGTCACTTCTCCCGATATCCAGTGAAGAATATATCCATACTTCAGATCGACAGTAAAATAAGAGAGGAAATGGTCCGGCTTAAGGACCCCCTGCCTCGCTATCAATATGCCTGTTCCTCGTTCGAACATTAACATTGTAAATCTTGACCTCATCTTTTTGTTAAAACAAACATTGGGAACACGAATTGAATTGAATTGAAGAGTGAGGAATAAAAAGATACGGCTGAATAATTGTTTTTTTCCAATGTATGAAATATAATGAATGTAAAATAGATGTCGTTCTTTCCGGCATATCATAGGAGGTGACTAAGGGACTAGGGTTGGATTCTATTGAGTGATATGAATTGGGCTAGCTACCTGTCATCAATGTTCAATATGTCCTTACAATCCCAAAATTTATGCTCTAATGTGACCAAGGAGATATAATCATAGATATCTCCAAGGTTCTCTATACCTTACAAAAGACTCTCTGTGCTGGGGAACGCAATATTATGATTCGTGAACCATGAAATATGAAAGAAGATGTAGTGTAGGTAATAGAGAAAGGATGTTACACTTCAGACACTTGAAAGCAGATGAATGAAAGGAGGGTTATATAGACAAATATATCAAAGAACATATCTTCTTCTTCTTCAGCAATGTTGTGTCCATGTTGACGTATGCCTCCTGCATTTCTCTCCATCGGGATCATTGTGCGACGCATCTACTCCAGGTCGGCCCTGCCGTCTTTCGGATGTCGTCCGACCATCTGGCTGTTGGGCTGCCAGCGCTTCTCGCTCCCGTCCGAGGTCGCCACATCAGACATTTGTATAACCATCTGTCATCTTTGCAGCGACAAACGTGACCGGCCCATCGCCACTTTAGTTGTGCGACTCTCTTTACAATGTCGGCAACTCTGGTGCGTCGTCGTATTTCGACGTTCCGCACTCTATCCCGTAACAAGATGCCAAGCATTGCTCTCTCCATCGCTCTCTGAGTGACCTCTAGACTTCTCACTCTTTCGGCTGTCAGCGTCCACGTTTCGCAAGCGTACGTTAATACGGGGAGGACACATTGATTGAAAACCCGTGTTTTAAGGCTCTGTGGGATTTTTAACTTGAACACGTCGCGTAATTTCCCAAAAGCTGCCCATCCCAGCTGGATTCTTCAGTTAATTTCTGCGTCTAGTGTGTCGCTTTCGAGTCTGATCTTTTGCCCAAGGTAAATATACTCTTGCACTTTTTCAATGGTGGTGCCTCTGATTTTAATCACACCTGAGTTCTGTGGGCCCATCCATTTTGTTTTTTCGGAGTTCATTTTGAGATCAACTCGTAACGACGCTCGACTCAACTCACAGAGCATCCGTTCCAGGTCTTGGGCCGATTCCGCTAGCAGAACAATGTCATCTGCGAAGCGCAAGTGGTTCAGGTGCTGTCCGTCAATGTTCAAGCCATAGTTATCCCAATCTAAGGCGGTGAATACGTCTTGCAGAGCATTGGTGAACAGTTTTGGCGAGATTACGTCACCTTGACGTACGCCTCTCTTCAGCGGGATCTTAACCGATTCACCCTGCATATGTACCGTCATTGTTGCCGATCTGTACAGATTTTTCAGCAAAGTAACGTATCTGTAGTCTATACGACACCTTTGTAGAGAAAGAACATATACCTACTGATTACAGTAAAAATTATCTTCTTAAGGTTGAACGAAGCGTGAAGAACAGAAGAGCATGTTTAAGAACAAAAGAGGTTAATGGGCGTAAGTGAAACAAGGAAGATTAGTCAGGATCGTTCCAGGCGTTGCTCAATAGTCTCTGCCGATCCTCTACGATGGAACAGACTTTCATATATGTATGTTACTTCTATACTAGTAAGTCTTACATTACCAAACAATTGAGCAATCCAAATCAAACAGTAGAGGCATGAGTGTTCACTCTCAACTTATTTAGTTTTCACTTAACGGATTCCTAACGCAGACTAGAATTCTTCGAACACTTTGCTGTTTAAACATACAAATAGCGCCTGTTTGTACACTAATGTTTCAATTCTATACAGTTAGGGCGATGGGCTAGCGACCCATGTTCCAAATATCATCGCAACCCCAATGAAAAATCAATGAATATTCATGATAAAAATTGAAATGAGAATTCATGAGATAATATCGTGTTTCCGAGTTTCTGTCCATTCTGAAAGGAATTAAAGGACATGAATTTATATGTCTGTACCAGTCTGGGACGTAAAAAAAAAGTTAAATAGCTGCCGTTCTTCCCCCCTATCGTAGGAGTTGATCAAGGCAATGGAATCTATTAGTTTATCAACCTGTCGCTAATGATCTATGAATGCCATAGCAACCTGTCACTAATGTTCTATATCAATGCCATTTACAACCCTAATATTAATCTTTAAAGTAGCCAAGGAGGTATACGGCAAGGTTCTGTCTACTCCAAAAGAGATTAGAGGACGTAAATGTTGCTATATGTACGTTTCATTACTTATCAGCATCGCATTACACATTCTTGAACAAGCGTTTCGCGACCTTTGTCCCGTGATAGCGGTTGGGTGATGATTACGATGCGAACAAGGGCATTGGGGTAATCAAATAATTCACGTTCGTATAACAAAAGTGAAACATGTAAGAATAACCTAAAAGTAGCTAACCTAATAAATAATACAACTAGCTGAATAATACAACGAAAATAATTTAGAACTTGCCGTGCCGGGAATAATATCCTTAAAGACAATATTAGGGATAATAGTAGTTTATTCAACTATACCTGTAAAAAAAATAAAAATTAAAAAGTATTAATTAGTATAGTAATCTGTTTTAACTAGGCAAATTTATTTTACAATTCAAGTAATTACCTACTACAAATATAATTACAAGCATAGCTAACAATACTGAGAAATATTTAGTTGCATGTCCCTGGAATCCTGATCAAAAAAAGATTTTATGCAATTTATTAGAATTAACAGAGCATCATTTTATGGACACATTGAATTAAAATACATAATTGATTGCAATCGACTGTTCAGTTCACTAGTTGGTCTAACAACCAACCATTAATTGCGAACTAGGAACCGGATTTATTTAATCGCCTAGTTAGTCTGGCTGTTGTAGACTCTGTCAGAAAAGATAGTAGCCGTGATAAAACCTGGCTTTCATCCTGACAGACTTGGGAGGTAAGAAACTATGAATAAGTGAGATTCAAGAAGCTATATAAAGGTATTTTATTTACTATGTGAGACTGGGATCGTATCACGATAAATTAAATTAATAAAGATATAAATATGTATATGCAACTGGGTCGAAAACGTCGGGTGAAATAAAGGTATTTATATCTTTATTAATTTAATCAAGCGTGATACGACCCGGTCTCAGTTAGTAAATAAAATGAGTATAAATCGCGAGTGTTTGATAATAAATATATAAAGGTGCATTCAAGTTATTTATATTTGTTATAAGATGCAAAAAAAAAACAAACAAACGCATTCACGACCATTAACCCTTGCGGGGTAGTCAGAGGTTTAGGTGTCCATCTCCGCAATTGCGAAGATAGTAATTCTATGGACACCTCGAACCATGTCGCCATTTACAAGCACTAACTGTCTGTTCGACCAACAGGTAGGTTTCCTCACGATGTTTTCCCTCACCGTATAATGCGATGTATTTCTATATGTATTTCATCATCAGGCTGATATGTATTTATCTGTATGTATTTGATAAGATGCATACACTTATCAACAACCTTAAAACATGAGTATTGCGACATAATTCTCTTAACGTATCTTGCAAAGAATTTGGCGACTTGATTGTCATATCTGGCGAATTTGTTTATGGTTACTCTCACCTATATCTTGTATATTCAATATGATCTAATTTATACAGATTATGTATCTTAAACTGACTACATATGGAATTTATGAACCTATGGTTAACTGTTATACATAGTTATGTTCAGAATGAACAAGATCGGGTATATATACCCAATAGTTGCTAGACGATATTATAGTGTTTATGTTTTTACAAAAAAAAACGAAATACATCGAATATTACGGTGAGGGAAAACATCATGAGGAACCTACCTACCTGTGAACTACCTGCTACCTGGGAACGTACCTGTTCCCCGAATAGGTTAGAAATAGTCAGTGCTTGTAAATGGCGACATGGCTTACCACCTGTCACATTGAGTACTGACTATCTGGTCAACACCGTTCGAGGTGGCCATAGAATTACTTACCTTCGCAATTGCGGAGATAGAAACCTGAACTTCTTCAACAAGGGTTAATGGTTTGTCTTTTGTTTGTTTTTCACTTACTTTATTACAGTTAAGAGTTCCCGTTCATACTCGTCACTCTATTTGAAATCAAGTCCAATCTGTTTATTGAAGAGTAAGTGGCGGCACTTTGAGCCCAATTTATCTTTATCATTGGTCTCGTAGTGAGTGCCTCCCATTAGCCGTCAATTTCTGTGAATGTCAACCGGGAGTGCGGCGTATGCGGTGCTCGTTAACAACTCGTTGGATTCCTGCCGCACTCGAGACCTGTTTACTAGAGAGCTAGTGGCTGTGTTAGTTTAGTTGAGAGTGGTCTTAATAAGAGAGCTAGTGACTGTGTTAGTTTATTATTTATTTATTATTATTAGTTATGGGGAAGTTTGGAGTTAAATCAATTTCAATCTATTGCTGATCGTTGTGATTGGCTTTGGGTATTTGAAACCTAGTATTTCTAAAAAGTCAAAACCTCGAAATAGAAAGTAGGTACCGAATCTGATTATTGGCTATTCCGAGCGTATTTCTCTACCTTACAAGAGGAGTGAAAGACATGTACAGTGTAGGTTATTAATTATATATCTCTTTAAGTAACTACAATTATTGCATTTCCACGAAAGACATTTCCTAATATAACTAATGATAAAGTATCTGAACGTCATTTCGGTTCAGGACTTTGTGTTGAGGTCTGTTACCTTTGATATCAAATTATTTAGTAGAAATCTAGAGTAGTGTTATTAAAAGTTACACACAAAAATCATATCCATACCGTAATATTTGTATCTTGTAAAGTCAGTATACATAAACAATGGGTCGCGATAACTCATTGTACTCTCTACTAATCACCCAACTAGCCTGTGTAAACGCGCCTTCCGTAACCTGTTTACAATAGTGGCTCACCGTCGCCACAGAACTGTTTGCACTCGTCAAGGGCTTTGTTTGGAAGGCTTTCGGGGAATTCTGCATTCGTAATTGGAATCGGCGCAACGCCGCTACTCTGTCATCACGTTACGCGATCAAGTGACACTTGTTTTGTACAAGTGGTATACAGAAATTGTGGAATGTAGACTTTGTTGATAGCTGTATTTAAGTATCTGTAATATAGATAGATAGATTATAGGGTCGTACTTGTGTTATATACACAGGTAGTCATAATTTTAATATAATGTACGAATAGTAGTCATTATGATATAATTGAAATATAACCTTGTATGATCTCAATTGGCAGAGAATTACAAATATGAGCTATACAAAATACCTGCTTAATTACTGAAAATTTGAATCTAACAAGCAAACTTTAAACTTCAGTAGGAATGTACCTACTAAGTTTAAAGATTTACTACATATTGGTTTTTATTATTTGTACGTAGTGTAATGAACAGAAGAAGATGTATAAGATGGTTAATGGATGTGAGTGAAGCAAGAGAGATTTGTCAAGATCGTTCCAGGTAGCGATTGACAGTCTCTGCCTATCCCGTTAGGAACGTAGAATATATGTACTGTATCCAATACAAAAAAGCGTAATTTAATCCATTTATTTGTTCCTATATAAACCTTAGCTACCTTAAACCTTTACACATACATTCCATACAACTCTAACACACTCAACTTTCGACTCAACCCGACATCATTACCACGTAGCCACTAAACCAAACGACACAGTGTGTTCAAGAAAACAATGGCAGCTAATCTGATGCCAGAACTCACGTCCCGTGACAGACTATTACGGCGAGAACGCTGCAGTGAATAGGCAGAATGAAGCCACTCGTCATGTGAAAGTTTCCATGAGCCATTTGAATAATACGCAAAAGTAATTGTAGATGGCGCTTTCGAAGTTTTAGTCTATGATTATTTTATGTAGTGCTTTCGGTTTTATATAGTACTAGACACCCGCTCCGGCTTCGCACGGGTATAAAATATATAGGCTACTCCACTATTTAATGGATGTCATTATACATATAAACCTTCCTCTTGAATCACTCTATCTATTAGAAAAAACCGCATCAAAATCCGTTGCGTAGTTTCAAAGATTTAAGCATACAAAGGGACATAGGGACTAAGAAAGCGACTTTGTTTTATACTATGTAGTGATAGAGACATATAAATTAACGTCTTTTAATCCCTTTGTGCCTGTAATTGGAGTATACGCACCCCGTATACTCCAAGGTACATGATAATGTCACCTAAGTCACTTTTGAGCATGACTAGGTTGTGGTGTCATATGGAGCATTGATGACTAGACCAGGGGTTTCCCAACCTGTGCGCCGCGGCGCCCTGGGGCGCCGCGGCGCACAGGTTTACGGTCCAGGGTTTACACAGGTTTACACAGGTTTACACAGGTTTCACAGGTTACCCCTAGTCTCTTAAGAGGCATACTATGTATGACATGCTGCTAAGAACGGCAGCTAGTTAGCATTATTTACGTCCCAAATTAGCATGGGCATATGTTATTACACTATAGAGCTAAGTTAATAATACTAATTATTATATGGTGAATAAAATAAAACATCGGTTGATTTAACAGTAATATAGGTATGGAATTTTATGGAGAATAAACTTACTAAATATAAATTAAATAAACGTCGGGTTAATAATAAAGGTAACTTTATTATATAAAAACTTACGCGATAAGTCCCGTTAGTTATTAATCATGTATAAATAAAATATCTTACAATATAACTGTCTAAATCCCTTTTTTCAAAGTGTAGTATTACACCAAACCTTGAAGGGAATACAAACGCACTTACCAACTCCATGCAACGATGACAGTCAGCCATCCAGACACAATTGCTACTGTCACTCCCCTGCGTAATTTGCGGCGACATTACGCGTCTGTCCTAATGTATGTCACTACTTGTGTGTGCAGTGAAAATGTGTATGTTACTGTGTGTTGTTCAGTGAATACATTTTACAGTATTTTGTTTAGAATTGCAATGAATGAATGAATATTTATTATCAAATAGATCTCCTAGGTCAATTTTCAATGTTGGAGATTAGTGACAGGTTCCTAGCTCATCGCCCAATAGTTACCCATTTGTTCCGATCCTGATATCTTCTCATACACATTCTGCGGTTATAGGTACTCCTAACGTCACCCTTTTTAATATAGCGTCTACCTGACTGTTATGTCTTACTGGGCCCCTACGTAACTACCCATCCACCTCACTCACATATATTCCTTTTGTGAATCTGGTATCATTCATTCGTATAACATATCATATTTAAATATATTATTGTCACATAAAATACTTTACCTAATAAAAATATGATTTCTACAAAGAATAGGCTATTTGACACTATTAAAAAATATGTTACTAAATGTGGTCATCCTATTAGATAATAATATAAAAAACCATATTTAGAGATCCCGCCACATAAGGCGGCAGTAGCCAAACTTGGAACTAAATTTGACGTTTACCGCCATTGCGTGTTATTTTGTATGAAAGGTAAATTTAGTATTACCAGCGTTGTGTTTTTTGCCCACTCTTTGTAATTTTTATGTTTGTTAAGGGTGATTATAATAAATTGATTTCCGGAGTTTCTTGTTAGTTCTTCTCCAAGCTAGGGTCTCCGCTGATCTAACCTCGGTAAAAAATATGTAAAGTCAATGCTCAGTGCCATGTTTGAAATAATAGTTTTAAGAGATTCGCGATTTATACTCATGATATAAGATATAAGGGTGTGTATAAGATTGATTGCAGCTGTGGGAAATCCTACGTCGAACACACTAAACGGTCTATTGCGGACAGAGTGAAGGAACAAATAATATATGTAATATATAATAAGAAGGATAAGTCCCGTTAATTATAAATCATGTTTGAAATAGTTAATAAACATATTTAGACTTTGATATATTAATTTGTTTTATTTGAGTTTATAGCTCTGCAACCAAAGACCGTTACAAATGAAACCTATAATGTATCGAGCCGTATGGCACAGTGAGTGCTAGTTTTGGCGTGTTTACTGGCAACACTGGATTACGCGACTGTGGCGACGCCTCCAACTGCCACCCTATGTGGCGGGTACTCTAGCTCTATTTTATCCGAAAATATTTATTGATTTTGCAAAATAAACATAATAAATTCATTTTTTTTTTGAATTTCTTCCTTCACGAGAACGCTCTGTGATTTGCTACGCCTCGCGTGACGTCACACGCAAGTAAACATTGTTTATTATTATGCACTTAGTGTGATTTTATCGTATTCCCATTGTTTCTTGTACTATATTTAAAGGTGTTTAAAGCCTCTGTCAGCTAGGATGATGGTGCCCTGTTTCAATTCATCAAAAAATTTGCAGTTTTCTACTACTGTTTACTTGCCTGTGACGTCACGCAGATCATATGGCGTCCGCCATTACAGAAACAGCGTTTTTAGCGCGAAAATTGTAATTTAAATTTTAACTCAATATTTTACGGAAAATACTGCAAAATTTGCAGAAATATACATGTGGTGTATTAATCATATACCAACGAATAATATGAAACAATTTTTCAAAATCAGTCAAATAGCCTATTAATAATATTATTTATACACATACAGAAAACGACATTGAAAACTCGATAATGAAACAATCAATGCATCCAACAACCTGCCCATATCAATGAGCCAATTAAAAGCAAATTACACATTGTGTACACTGTAATTAAGGATGCAATCTCTAATAACAGCGGCGTGAAGTGGATAGATTTATTAAAGTCCAACTTAATCATAGGCATGTCAAGTAATTGCCCAGCCGTCACGGTAGGATCACGATTTTCTTGTCTAATTATTTCATTATCAATAATGCTAGTAATGTAGTAAACTGCTAAGTTTGTGTAATAGTTGCCTACCCCTCTTCAGGGAATCAGGCGTGATGTGTATGTATGTTTGGGTTAAATTGTCTCGGTACTATATATGTTTTAAATACAACCTGTATAAACGGGACTTATCGCGTATGTTTTTAAATAATAAAGTTACCTTTATTAACCCGATATTATTATTTTAAATAATAAAGGTAACTTTATTATTTAAAAACATACGCGATAAGTCCCGTTTGCTATTAATCATGAGTATAAATCGCGAATCTCTTAAAACTATAACCTGTATACGGTTATAACTACATATACTTCCATTTCTTTCGAAGTGGACAAATAGAAACTCAATTTGTTTAGTCCCTTTCGGCGAGGAATTAGGTATCTAAGGGACACAACACCTCTTCGATCATTTGAACTTAACTATCTGAATAATTATGGTACTCTGATACGAAATATTAGTGACATATTGTTTACGTATCGCCTATTAGATTCCATGAAACGCTAGTACTTTATCATTCTACGACGATCCGGGAAGAAAGAGGAAATCCGTAAGGTCACTCGTGGTAAATGCGTCTATGGGGCTATTACGGACTATCTTTAATAACTTGAAAGATATGCAAAATCATACACCTAGTGACACCTGGTCATGGAGATAATTACTAGAGTAAGTTCGTGAAAGCGTGACAGAGGGCATAACTAACGTAAAAAAAAAAATATCGGCAATTTTGAAATTTCCAGTGTTTGAGAAAAGTTGACATGCGAGGTGAGTCCAAATAAATCTTTTTTTTATCTTTGGAAATATGGAGTGTTTTGTAGTTATGCCTTGTTTTTTGTGTTTGGTAAATTACAGTGCATACTTACAGATAATTATTTTTCATTTAACGGCAATATTTTATAATAATAAATAAATAAAAAAATAAAAAAAAAATATTGCGGGTAATTGCGATACAGTACGGACGTGAATATTGTTAAATAAACGGAGCTCAGTAAATATTTTCTTTTTACGGACAATATAACGTATTTATCATTGAGGTAAATATGGGGACTAAGTGTCATGGCTGCGATGCAGATCTATTTGACCTACAGTTTATCGAGTGCTCCAAATGTAGTAAGACGTACCATTCAAAGTGTGTGTGCCTAACGGTAGAAAATATGTCTAGAGAAGAAATAAGTGAGTGGGTCTGTCCAGAGTGTACATGCAAACTGCCTAAACGTGATAACACGGATACACCGATCAGGAACAACACCGTGGTTCTGGACACGACATTCACGCCTAGTGCATTTGTTACGTTAAGAACCAAGAAGCTTAACAACGAGGTGTCTTCCCTGGATGTGGAGAGCAGAGTTCTAGAGGAATTGAGGGAGTTTCGTAGTGAATTCAAGGTTAACATGGAGGAGCAGAAACGCGAGTATTCGTTGTTAAAACAACAATTTATTGCCACCGAGAATGAACTACGTGAACTAAAACGTTTATTAAAAGAAAAAACAGATCGTGTAGTACTACTGGAAGCAAAGGTCAATGAACTTACGCATACAAATCAACAACAGTTGATACAGAAAGAGAAATCAATGGATAACAAAATGAAGTTAACATATTCGAGGGTAGTTGAAAAAAAATTGTTCCCAAGAAAAAACGAACAACTCATTGATTGAAAATAGTGTGACCAGTAATATTGCAAATTCGCCTTCGGGGAAAAAACGAGACAATGCTATTCCGAATATTGTTATTGACGAAAATAATAGCGAACTAAAGAATCAGTGGAAAATAGTTGCAAAGAAAGGTAAAAGGTATCCAAACACTACGGTACAAAAAGGTCACAGTGTTAACTCATGTAGTATACAGGGAACTGAGAAAAAGAAATATCTACATGTATGGCGTCTAAAGATTCATACTACCATAGAAAGCCTGGAAAAACACGTCAAAAACATATTAGGAGATGCTGCAGTAAAGATTGAACAAATTAAGCACAAGACGGCTAGGGACTATGCATCTTTTATAATTGGAGTACCAGAGTCCAAGTATGACCAGCTGTGTCAACCACAAAATTGGGCAGTCAACATTCAGTTCTGCGAATGGGTGTGGTTTCGTAAGCCCCCCAACAAAACATCCAGTGAAAAGTAACCAAAATGTTGAAGTATTCTATCAGAATGTAAGAGGACTCAGAACGAAAGTAAATGCTTTTCTATCAAAGCTTAACATCGTCTCAGGCAGATTTATTCGCAATTACAGAATCCGGATGCAATAAATCAATACAAGATGCAGAGTTAATACCACAGGGATATCACATAGTGAGATGTGATCGCGTGGATGGTCGCAAACAGGGCGGAGTGTTTCTTGTGGCAACCCCACGCTTCGATTTGCGGCCTATATCCCCTCCGGGCGATGTCATTGTTAATGATCGAGTGTTCGAGATGGTATGCGTTGCTGTTTACCTCCGCTGCAGATTACTTTTTGTGTGTTGCGTTGTTTATATACCTCCAAACAGTGATGAATATGAGTACATGGCTTTATTTAGGATTATTGAACTATTGTGTGTTAAATATAAGAACATTTTAGTTGTAGGTGATTTTAACTTGTATTCTAGTAATGATAGTGTAACCAATTATTATGATTATTTTGTTTCGTTTTGTGGATTCTCTCAGATCAATCGCGTAAACAACTGTGATAACCGGCAGTTAGATTTAGTTCTTAGCAATTTGGAAGATGGGTGTGTGAGTGTGCGTGGTTCGGATTTCCCCCTCGTCGCGGAAGACTCTTACCATCCGTCTCTCGAGGTGGACGTGCGAGTGAGCCCCGTGTTTTCTCCTGAAGGGGATATGGACGGTGTTCATTATTGTAGTGATGAAAGGGATAGCGAGTGTTTGAATGAAAGTGTGGATGACTTTGGAATTGATAAGGGATGGTGTTTTAACAAGGCAGATTATTGTCAATTGTATGAGATGATTTCGAAACATAATTGGGATTTGGTGTATGAATTAGATAGTTGTGATAGTATAAGTTATTTTTATGAGTCACTTTATTCAATCATTGAAAAGTGTGTACCGCGGAGGAGGCGAGCACATATCAACTCTGGTAATTGTTACCCAGAGTGGTTCACAGCTCAAATAATTAACAACATTAAGTTAAAATCTACACTTCACAAAAAATATAAGGCAACCAAACTTAGATCGGACTACATGTTGTTTTCTAAAAGTAGGGCTTACGTAAAGCGGTTAATTAGTCAGGCAGAGGAACAATATCAAATACGGGTTCAAAATCATCTGACTGATGATCCAAAAGCGTTTTGGTCATACGTGAAATCCAAAAGATTCAGGCGTAACAGCAAACCTATCATCAAGGATGGACGCGAACTCTGGGGTGGACAGTGTGCTACGGAATTGGCAAAATACTTCGAGTCGGTGTACAGTGAGCGGACGCCCGACCTGAATGTAGGCGCAGCGGTGGAGGCCGCCGGCTGCGGCGCGGGCGCGGCGGCGCGTGTTCACGTCTCCAAACTCGAGCTTGATGATGTGATGCGCGCACTGGCTCGCCTCGGGCCGAAGAGGTCGGTGGGCCCCGATGGCCTTCCGCCGTTTGTGCTGAAAGACTGCCGATATTGCTTGGCAGAGCCGTTGCTCCACATATTTAATAAAATTCTGGGGTCGTGTCAATTTCCAAAGGCGTGGAAGTTGACACGGGGTTGTTCCGATCCCGAAGCGTGACGCGGGGAATGGTGTGGACGGGTATAGGCCGGTGGCGGTGCTATCAGCCCCAGCGAAAGTGTTTGAGTCAGCATTGGCTGCTCTGATCTATGATCAGGTGCAGACGCACATCTCGGATGCTCAGCACGGGTTCAGACCGGGTAGAAGCACGGCCACGAACCTATTGTCTCATTTGACCACCATTGCTCCAGTAATTGACGGTGGGTCACGTGTGGATTCCGCATATTTTGATTACAAAAAGGCTTTCGATTTGGTAGATGGCGATGTTCTACTTGAAAAGCTGGCTGCGGTTGGTTTTACTCCACACCTGCTTTCATTCTTTGCTAGCTATCTGCGGGATAGGAAGCAATATGTGGAGTTTCGGGGATGCAGATCGTCACCGTACTTTACGAGGTCAGGAGTTGGCCAAGGAAGCAATCTTGGACCGTTGTTATTTACGTTGACGGTCAACGACCTCCCAGGGGTAGTTAGGCATGCCAAATGCTTACTGTTTGCCGATGACCTCAAATTGTCATTGCCGGTTGTTGAGCAAGGAGATAGTGATAAACTGCAGCGGGATATTGATAGTGTGGCATGCTGGAGCGCTAGGAATAAGCTATTATTCAATCAATCTAAATGTGTTACAATAACTTTCAGTAGGGCTCGAATGTCACTCGCACTGAATACCACTTGTACGGGGCGCCGATGCCCAGGGTCACAGAGGTGCGGGACTTGGGAGTCACCTTGAACGAGCGCCTCTGCTTTCGTGCATTCATTGTGACTTGCTGCAGGAAGGCATTTCGAAATTTGGGATTTGTGTTACGCAGGGTGAATAAATTTACAAATTTACAAGCAATTAGGACCTTATACAACACGTTAGTGCGGAGTCATTTAGAGTGGAACGCATTTATTTGGGCTCCGTATGAAAGGAAATATATATCATATGTTGGAGAAAATTCAGAATAAGTTTCTCCGGTATGTTTATATGAGAATGTACGGTGTGTACCCTTTCTACCCCACGTATGTACCCAACATTGTTTGTATTAGGAATGGTCGGCTACAATGAACTGCGAGTGAGAAGGGAGATGAGTCTGGTGACGTTTGTGTTTGGCGTGCTGGTGGGAAGGGTGCATCACATGGATGTGCTGGGCGCCCTGGCGCTGAGCGTCCCGGATAGGTTCGTGCACCGGCGCCGCAGGCCGCGGCTGCTGCTAGAGCCGCGCGGCCGGACGCACTTGGTGCGGAGTGCGCCTCTTACTCGCGCTATCCGCACTCTCAACATGATAGCCGAAGAGCTGGACCTATTCAGTTGTGATCTGGGAGAATTCACACGTTTGGGTATATATATTTTATGTTATAGGTTAAGTTGATATTGATAGCAATGTTATATTTTTGTTATATGTTTATTTTTGTAAAAATCGTGTTACTCTACCGCATTAGGGTTATCCTGTAATGGTAGGGCTTAACTTTGTAATAATAAATAAATAAATAAATAAATTTCAAAATGATTAAAATAAACAATTTTTTTGTCTAAATGCGTCTATTAGTGTGGGGTAATTCCGACTATAAGACGCAATTACCCCGAACCCAGATGTTGTAAACATTTTTTTTATACAAGCATTTTGATTTTTGAAGTTATAATAAAGCAAATAAATAGTGTACTTACAGATGTAGTGTAAGAACATTGAACATGGCTTGAGGTGTAGATATAATACAGTACGCTTTTATTGTAGTAGTTTATTTTTATGTGCATAGTTTATTTTAGACATAACAAAAAAGTAAATAAAGAGCTATTTTTGAAGCTCTCAAAAGTATTAATGGCAGGTTTGATTTTATGGGATTATTATATTCTGTGATATTTTTTTTTGTATCTTGTTGGCTGTAGTCACAGAATGTAAAAATCCCGCAAAATCAGAGCTGCCATCAATTTTTCAGAAACTTTGAGAACAGATAATCAACCCGTTGAGTGAGCCGTGTTCAGTGTTTTTGACAATACCTGCCACAGTTAAAAATAAACGCTTTAATTCCCCTGTATTTTTTTATAATAAACATAATCTGCTAATGAACCAAAGCCGCAAACTGTAGGTTCAGTATCATGCTAGGAACAAGAAATGCATGCTAAAAAAATACTGACTGAAAATTATTTTTCATACAAAATGATTCTACATAGAGCCCACACTTTGCGACTTTGGTTCGATAGCATATAGGTACACGTTGTATGAATAGATCGAGATTCGTACCGAGGACCAAGCATATACTAAGGCAGCGCTTTGAATACCGTCTCCAATTCTCATGGTACGGATTAGCAGTAATTTTTGAAAAATGTTAACAACCCCTGATTTTGTGATGGGGTAAATGCGTCTTCAAAATTTAGACGCTTTTGCCTCATTTGACTATGGAAGCGTTTTTTGAATATATAAATAACATATTTCTACGTATTGATATGTTCTCGATATAACTCTTGAAAAAATGCAATAGTGAGCCCAAACTAAATTTTAATATGATAATATTTGAATGAAATATTGAACTTGGTTGCATTTACCCCAGTTTGAGGTAAATGCGTCTAAAATGACCTCTTTTAAAGATATGTTTATATTTGAACGATTATTGATCCTACAACGATTTGAAAACACAAATATCACAGCTAAATAATTAATGAATATTTCAGTATCACACATTTCTCACAAAACATTATAGTTACTGTGTAATGAGACCTCAAAGTCAAATGTTTCAAAAATGGTACGCATTTACCTCGAGTGACCTTATAGTTATTTCACAAACTTGTAAAACATTATTGAAGTGCGTACTTATGTAACGTTTTATATGCAATATATTTTATTATATTATACGTATACTACAGTATGTATATTAGAACACATTACATTAGTCTTTCGCCCAGCTGGGCAGCATATGCTCCAAACGACACCATTTCGTGTACCGCCGCCATTTTCTTTTAATAAACCGACGTCTTTTGTTAGGACACGTCACGCGGTTGGATTCGCAACGGCCATCAATTATGGCTTTTGTTATGCAAGGGTCTCGCTAAATGCTTAGGATAATCGGTTGTCAGCTACTAGGAAGTTTTTGGCAACATGGTTGTGGCTTATTAGTAATTATCAGTTGAATATGGTTTAGTTATAAGCTGATTAGGTAAAATGAAAGCTGATAAATGCTCAGAGGAGGTTGGCCGCGTAGAACATATAAAGATCAAAATTGAGACATTCTTCTCAAGACGGGTGTATACAGCATGAATAACTGAGGAGCATGTATGAGAAAGTTAATAGGTGTAAAGAGGGTGAATTAACAGGATCGTTCAAGGTGGAGATCGATAGTCTCCGCCTAAACTGTTAGGGAAGTAGAGGCGTGAATATATGTATATTTGTAACTGTCATAGAAATTAGTTATTAAGAAAAACGGAAAATTAAGTTTTAATTTTAACTTGTAGTCTAGTAATGATACGTTTCTGAAAAGTCACAAGTTGAAACAAGTGGAAATCATCTCGATTCTGTACCTATTGAGTTACAATGATACTCACAAGTAAAAATTAAAACAGACACACCTTAAATTACAAGTATATAGCTAGATACCGGTAAAGTTCCCCACTATGTAATACTTTGAATGTGTAATAATTATAGAAATTTATAATAAATACTAAAGGAAATCTCTCGACCCATTGCAATACAAACATCACGAATTCAGGGCTAATTAAAAGTCCATTTTTCTCTTTACGCTTCATAGAAACAGGTATAATAAAACTATATTGTATCTATTATCTTATAAAAAAGGAATCCTGCTCTTTTGTTTTCTATGTTTTTTGGTTAATTCCTTGCATGTGTTATATGCTTGAACCATACAAACGTTAAGTCGGTTTACATACATATCACCAATTTATTTTCCCCACACTATTCCTGTGCATTTGTCAGAGGTTTGCCTGCCAATTTTAAAAATGTAGAGACAATGAAACCTACTTTCGGAATGAATGAATGCTGAAATTTTGTAATCTGTATGACTGAAAATAGTTATGCTAAGATTACCTGTTATCAATTGACGTTTACTTAACGTGGAAAAGATCTAGCGATTTACATACGTCAATATGTCTCTTTGTTTTATTTTAATTCAAATTTATATGTTCATAAATGCTATGTAATGTAAAGTAAATAATTTACAGTCACAATTATCCCACTTTTCATCACTTAGTAAACTGAACATGAACTTAGTGCTTACATTATATACAAGTACTGACTATTAACTATTCCATAGACCACAGGTTTCCTAACAATATTTATTCACCGTAAAAGCTAATACTAACACAAACAAACCAACATCACCAGAACGTCATATTTTATTTTTATTATAGAGAAACAAAAGCCATCGTTAATTGAGTCTGGGAAATCAATTTGTGAGCCGGGGGTGGTTGGCTCACTTTATTAAGTTATCGCCCACATTATCAGCTGTTATCGTTTTCTCATCTTAAGTAATAATCATTTATCATAACTAGGTAATAGCGGATTAAAGGTGGTAATAGAATAGGGAGATTTAAAAGTAAATATGACATAATATTCTAGATTTAATAGTAGTTCTGAATCTACGTAAATTGGTACTGAAGTTAAACGATATTAATTTCAATTACTTAGATATAATATCGTCCAATTCGTATTACCAATTACTGGTATTAATACGATGACGACATTCACACAATAAAAAGAAGCTAAAATAGCTACTTGCTATTTTAAACACGTCATATTTCAACGTCACCTTAAAATGATATTGGTAACAGGTTGCTAACCAATCGCGTAATATAATCCAGTAGTCCCTATGTCACCTATTACTACATGTGTATTTATGCCCTACACTTATTATAATGCATATATTCCTTTCCTGCATTCAATACTTTCAGCACATATATTAAATATATTACTATACTAATAACAAACTACACTAGGTAGTAAAATACAGCTTTCAGTATAGTCTATAAAGAAGTCTATTGAACAGAGAAATATAACTCATACAAGAGTTAAGTCACGATCTCAAAAGCCGAAACTCCGATCATTGTGAATAACTTTCTTGCTCATCCGTTCCACATTAATCTAAGCCAATATCCACCTTACAGCTAAGTCTTAAGGGTTAGTATCCCTTCACCCTAACTATAGTGGGGGAACTCATGTGGCTCGTTGATAAAGTCGTTATCATAATGGATGTTTCACTGGGCCGAAGTATTACGAAGGTATTTGGTTAAAGATTGGCTGTTTCGAAATCATATGTTTTCAAATATTAGAACATAGTAAAACAAATGAAAAACAAAAAACAAGCGGTCCTGTTCTAGTTTCGAATGTAAATGGAAAGTCAATTAGTTTATTTATTAATAAGATACCTTACAATGTTATTTCTAATGCGTATAGATCTTCAAACTAAATATTTATATAAAAATGGCTATTAATCTAATTAATATGAAACAGTTTTTATGAACTAATCCGACCCATAGGAAATATATTCATGTTAGCCGCACCACATTGAGTTGTCTTCCTTCCTGACATTTTTTATAGGAGATGAATAAAAAAGAAGGAGTAAATACAAACTATTGGGCGATGGGCTAGCAACCTATTACTATTCCATGGTATTCCCATCAGTGTTAGAATATCTGTGACCTGAAGGAAACCAGTAAGATAACATGTTATCAATGTTCAATCCTACCATTTAAGGAAAGGAAAGGGTTTAAAGGATATGAGTATAAGGATTTATGTCTAGAGTATTATGGTGTTATTCAAATATGACGTCTTAAAAGGTTAACAAGCAGGTCATATATGTTATCAAGGGGTGATGTTGGACAATAGAATCGAAAATCATATACTTAGAGAGTTACTGATTAATACAGGATGTAGTGATTTAGATTGAAAGGGACATGACTTTGATATGATTTTATTGATTATAGCTAACTGTTAAAAACTTTGTACGAAAGAGAGAAAATATCTATTAAATAAGACACTTTAGATTTAACATAACTACATACAAGTGAAATAGAAGAAAAATGCATACACATATTTGAATGTAAAGACAGTAAGGGCAATATAAAAGGACAGGTAGCAATTCTACAACACATCTACAAGGAATGGTCGTGATGTGTTCGTATTGATACAGGTATTTATTATTATATTAATATTTTAACATATCTGTATCGATAGATGTTTAAAATTTGAGTGAGTAGAAAGACTTAAACTAGTTTTCATTGAAATATTACCAGAATTATGTATCTGAGTAGATAGTTATAAAAAATTCTTTAGGTTTCCTACCTATCTATACTTATGCTATCGTTAAAGTAACTATTTAGAGTAATCATGTGCAGTTTGTAAATGTTATAAGTGAAATATTCCAACACCACATTTTTGCTTACTGTAAACGGGCATTAAAATTGCTTGAATATTATAAAATATAAAGTTATTTGTACTTGTAATAGTAAAATATTGCAATGTGATTTCTTCAAGGTACAAGTTTATTAATTGTTCTGCAACATTGATCACAATAATAACTAAATTACAGAACTGACATATTATGGATTGTTGTTTAACACGAGTGCGTAGTATTAATTAGTTAATCGTTCAAGTAAGTAGGTATCTATATTAGGTATACGTTGTCAAGGTTAAAATAACACTACTTGTATAACTCCATTTTTATTAGCAAGGAATCTATTAATGGAATCTTGTTTTAGATTTGTATATTGTAGTGTTAGTGTACCTAAATTAACAGCTTTTGACACATGATATCCTGGTGACTTTTGGCTTTAATAGATAACCTACCTATCAGGTTTGTGTTATCCCATCGCCTAATAAATTTCATTTATCCCTAGTCGATTAGTTGCCTCTTACATAGTTGACGGCTCCTAGTTAGTATTTCGTTTATGACCAGTACCTATGCTTTAAAAATATCTGCTGTGTTTCTCGGAATTTATTCTACAAAATAATTTAATAACTACATTTTTCCTCATTATGTTTTCTTCATTTTCAAATTGCGATTGAAAAAAATGATTTTAACCTTGAATAAGTGATTGTAATGTATTAAAATAAATATTTTTTTTATCAGAACAGGACACTAATGAACGTCCTGCCCAAGTACACCTCTTCACTAATTCCCTTCGTACGTGCCAATCCTTGATACCAGTTCCAATACAACGCTATCAAAGGGCACGGCCGAGTGAACCCGTACAAAGCCATCGAGTGGGAAGCCCGAGGGTTTTCAATTTCCACCCCACACCCTACGCCCTTCGGTAATTTTATTAAAAACCGCTCTATCTTTACGCGTTCTGACGCCTCACGCTTATGTGCGCCTAGTAGATTTTGTCATTAGATGGGTTTAGTAAAAGTAATAAACAGGGTAAAATGCTATGTAGCTGCCTTTCGTATCGATATGAGGAGGTAATGAAGGAAGAAGTGATGAGTGGAATGTAAGAGTGATAGGCTACCAACCTGTTACATTACATCATCTCATAACATCACACTAAAATTAAATAAGACCGAAATTTTTTGATGGTAAAAGTAATTATAAAGATCCTGCGTGGCTCCTGCATATGACTAAGATATATCCAGTATTAAAATACACAGAAAGCAATTAAATATACGACTAAACATTTCGAATAAATTCTTTACACATTTTACATACGAGTAATGTAACAATGATGTTAAATTATCACAATGCTTCTTGCGTTGGTTGCGTTGATAATTTAAATGGGGATAAATATAATAGTTCCCTATTTTTCATCATAAGAGCATATTTTATTGACACCATTGGGTATATCTCGTAGATTCATTTTTGAAAGCTATACAATTGTTGACTTTTCAATATCGTCCATTGTCTACAAGAGTTCAAATATCTAAAAACACCATTCTTGATTACATCACTGCATGCTTGCTTAAATATTTGGAAACGTCCGCATTACATTAACATTGATTCTGCTTTCATGCTTCTGCAATTTCATCACTTTACTCTTATCTATAGTCTATGTTTGATTATTGGTGTAGATTACATAATGTTCTTCTCCAAATCATTACGTTACTGAACTTGTATAAGACTGACATCCAGATAGAAGATATTTATTATATAATTATCCATCCCCTAGAAATCTTACGGTTTCAGATCATAAAAACATGCAATTTCGACTCTAATGCATGTAATTAGCGAATCGTTCAGAGAAGGTAATGCCCATAATAAAAAAAATTTGTTTCTTTGTCTACAACCAAACAGTTTTATATATACTTACTTCCAAACAGTTTTATTTGTGTTTAGGTTATGCTGCCAATTCCCACCAAAACTAGGGAAATTATATTTTATAATACTTATTACAGATTTCTTTTAGACTATTTACTACATTCTTATATTCTATTTATTTAAACTACTATTTGTATACTGTTTAAATATATTTAATTTTGTTAAACCTTTAAGAATTTCGAATTTATTCAACCATATGACAATAAAATAGTGGGACCAGGCGCAGATACTCAGAAAGGAATCCTTTATCAGTAGAGCGGATCGCCGACGAAGCTCTTGATTTATACTCCTGAATACTTAATAGAACCTTCCACGTAAGCTGCGGCCTGGTGATTAATTGGGGCAGATTAGTGACTATTTAGGACTTGAATTTGGAATATTTTACAAGTCTGGTATTTGAAATAGCCATAATATAAAAATGTTTGTTCTTTTTTGGCTAGTAGATTCTTGAGTAGAGTAATATATTATAAGTTTATGCAAATTCTTGTATGGATAATATGGTTGTTAATAAAACCGGAAATGTAGATTAACAACATAACTCGTTTAGTTAATTTGTGGAAATATAGGTCTGTTGGTAGGTACTACCTGTTAATGGTGCTATCAAACGTGTAGGTAATTATAAATATTTTCTTGTCAGTGCAACATTATAAAATAATATAGATGTATATTCTGTAGTTGTTTGAAACATACCAGTTTTTGTGCAGGCTAATGTTTTGTTTATTTAATTCTTTACACTTATATGGCTAATTTCCATCTAATAAGATACTAGGCAATATTTTCACAGCTATACAAAAATAATAAGTATATATCAACCGCCGTCAGCATAAAAACCATTGAATCAATTAGTAATAATAATAAAAAGCCATTGAACATTCAAGTTAAATTCATTAATCTACTGGTAGGATTATGTTAAAAATTAATCAAAAACTGCCATAAAGCTAGAAACAGAATATCTGCTATAAAAAATACCACAACAAACCACCTTTCCCAACCCTTTGTATCCTTGCAGCGACACGAAACCGCTAGATAAAGCTTCTATCGGGAAAACACAAAGCGAAAGTGCGCTGAATACATCCCAACCGACAGAGGATATCCCTTTATAATCCAACGAGGGGAACCTTTAAGGAAAATTGGATTTTAAAGCTGTACTATAGAGTTGAGTTTAGCTTGTCAATGGGTTGTTTTTAATAACGATTCCTTTCGTTAGGGGAGCCGGGTGAATTGTGAAGGCAAAGTTGTTCCGAGAATTAAGGCACGTTTCGACGTATAATTTGCAAGGTTTTGTACGTTGGGTGCCGGTACAGGGTATGGGTGGTGAATGTAAATGGACGTACATTTGAAATTCCTAACTAATCTTGTTATACGATATCCTTTAAAAAATATTAGAAAGATGTACATATTTGTATATATACATATGCATTCAAAAGGTCTAACCTCTGAGAGACGATAATATCTCCTACGTCAACCTCAGTGAGATTAATACACATAAGTTCGACTCGGGTGATATCAAGTTAGTAATCAACCGCTAGAACGATCAATTTGCAAGACCTGACTCAGAGACATACTAGTAATAACCTTAGAGTTACAAAACCTACCCCGACCTAACCTGTAATACATAGGCTGTGACAAAAGGGTACTTTGACATTCTATCCATTCCTTTAAATAATGCGGACGTAACTCAAATACATACATAGGTATATTCACGTCCATATTCCGTTAATAGACACGTCTCCTTACAATTTTTATAATTGTATGAAATTTGATTTTGACAAATCTCTCTTGCTTCACTCACACCCATTAACCTTCTCATACATGCTCTTCTGTTCGTCACACTACGTACACCCGCTTTGAAAAGAATGTCATTCATCCGCTCCATGTGCCCAAACCACCTTAACATAACTTTCTATTTTAGTTTCTATTTTAGTCACTATATCTATATCTTTTTCATACCACAACGTTCACGAATCACACAATCTTACATTACTTATTTTCCTGAGGGACCTCATCTCTTCCGCGTTAATTCTGCTTTCATTACTCTTCTGCCGAACGTATTACTCACTAACATACCTAAGAACAGGGGCCTTAGTACATAAATGTTTTTTGCAAAATAACAGTTCAACATCAAATCAATAATAGTGTGAAATTGGTGGTGCATGAACAAGAGTGACAAATAACGCCATTTTTTAAGCGAAATTTGACACTTTTGCCGATTTCAATGGTGAAATTCGACACTTTTGGTCATCCACTACCAATTTCACACTACTACTGATCTGATGTTGAACTGATATTTTGCAAAAACGCATTAGTGAACTAAGGCCACATAATAGCCACTCGTGCCCGTTCGGATACCAACTGACTAGACATCATACTGCTCACAGTGGTGATCGATAGTCTCTGCCTATCCCGTAAGGAATGTAGAGGCGTGAATATAATATGTATATATGAAATTTAATCAATATTGGCAATGGTGACTAGCTTACCGCCTGTAATACGTAGGTACCAGAAAAGACCCTTAGTCTTTCAGTGCTCTCTTATTACATCCTAACATTCATCCTTTGGTCAGGTCATTAGAAGGAATATGTATAGATTTACGAAGGGTATAAAATCATAAAGATAATATTATAAGAAGAAAGAAAACACTAACTGCATATAACACATTTACGTGAACATAAACATGAAAAAAACTAAGCGGTTGTAGCCCAGTGGGTAAGACCTCTGAGTTTTTATGAGAAAGGTCTTAGGTTCGAATCCCGGCTCTGGCATGTACCAATGAAAGAAATTAAAATTTTTCACTAAATATTCACTGACGTAGCTACAAAATTTACAGACGCTAACGGTGAGGGGCAAACGTCGTAAAGAATCCTCCCTATCCCTCGGTATAGGTGATAGCCAGTGCTTATATACGGCGATACGGTTCACTACCTATCACGCTGGGTATTGTCTATCTAGTGAAACGTGGGCTTCGAGTGACCCATACCTAATATACCTATGTACTTCGAAATTTCGGATATGGGCACTCAAGCCTCTGACTAACCCACTACAATAAAAAAGTGTGCATACACAAGTTGTGTAGCGTATGTATCTATTAAATAACTAATAGCAAAACTATAGATGCAATGAAAAGGTGCTGACTCAGTATACGATGCAGCTAGGCTGTATGAAACCTACATTCTGTGCACGGTATTATAGAGACAATAAACATCCAATGTTACTAATGATACCTAGGCAAACCAGGTCGTATATTAAGTGACGACCTCCGTGGCGCGATTGGTAGAGCACCTGAACGCTAATCGTGAGGTCCCAGGTTCGTTTTCCGGTGGAGGCAGCGTTAAAAACTAGGCTTTTCTTCTGCTTTCTAGCCTGGTTCTTAATTATATATACTATATATATTTATCTATATGTAACAGGTAAATATTTCTTAAATATACGTTGAATAGTACCCTTAACTCAAGTCTTAAATGAACTTACCAAGGGTCTAGTTCATATTGGTGTAATACTGTCCTAGATAATATTGTTATTAAGCCTTAAAGAAATCATAGGCTTTACACTCCCCATTATTATTTTAAGCAGTACTTAACATTGCAACGGCTTCAGTTCAATTGAGTGCTTAACTTGAGAGGGTACAAGCTTTCAAGTGCTTGTGATGACTACTGTTTGTTTGGAGTCTTCTACTTAAATGTAGAAACATATGAGTATGCAATGTTATTACATAGGTTGTAAAAATAACAAAGATATGTCACTTTATAGGAGCATAAACGCATTGCGATTGGGTTTGGATTGAGATTATAAATTAAATATGAAGTTTATATAGAAATATTCAAGTTTAACATGCGTGTTCTTTCTATAAACAACATTTACAAACTTACTTGATATGAGATTTTATGTCTTTACCCCATCTTATATATTTTCAAAGGCATTGTTCGATATCATTATTATAAAGAATATAGCTTTACCTTGCATTAATATGCTGGAAGTTTCGGTATATAATCGTCATCTTCGGGAAGCAAAACTTTAAATCTCCATCTACCGTCAAATTGTCTAGTATTTTAAGCACAAGGAACCTTGATATTATAAACCAATCGTAGGTACGTGGTATAAATTGCATGCATCAATGTGTTAATCAGATGTAATACCACACGTTAACGATACCTTATTCTTAATAAATTAGTTGCACCAGTATGATTACGTGGGAAGTAAAGAAGATTATGGATTTCTATTAAATAAGGTTTCTGCCAAAGCAACTACGAAGGAATACAGAAAGTCATAAGAGAAGTAGATAATTTAAAAACTAAAAGAAAATTATGGCCAAAATGTTTATTTATCCCTTATGCATAGAAATGTTGGTAACGCAGAAGTAAATTTATAAATTAAACTCTATGTTAAAAAATTCTTACAGGCATACGGTAGCCTCAATCGAAACATTACTTGAATAACAAAACAAAATGGCCATTTCGAGTCGACAACATATATTCGCAAAATTCGTAATATTATTTCAGGACAAAGACAAACAAAGCAGAGACATTATGTTTTCATTAAATTCTAATGGCACTGACAGCCAACCAAATTAGCAATCATTTATACGGCTCTATCTCGTAAGGTAGTGACAATTCTGCCTAAATAATTTACCTGCTAGAAGAGCGAAGCCGGCTTTTCGAATTATACTAAACATTTATGTAGCAAGCCTTTATTAAGAGAACAAAAGAATTCTACTAAGAATACTTTAGTGGGTGGACCGGTTTAAATACTACCTACTCTCTACTCTCCTACTCTCCTAGTCTTTGTTCGGGCAAAACCCAAAAACTTTCACGCCCATAATCCCCAAGGAAGGTAGAAAAAGTTTTCAATAACAAGTTCCGTTTAGATATTCAAGACGCTGTGAATATAGGTTTAGTTCTGTCTATGGTCCAGAAATGGTTTATTTTAGGGACAGTGTAGTCTCTAATTAGCTTCTTAGGACATTAGGGCAGTACATATTGTATGCAAAGTCAAATAGCATGGAAATCAATATAGCTTCATAAAAGTAGCTACTGAAGGTTATTTCAAAAAGCAGGTAGGTATCTACTTGAGTACGACTTTTTAACACGGTGTAACAATGCTAATACCTCACATGGTTAGGTAGTATATGGTAATTACTATTGTATCTACTACTACTATTGTATTGTAGTTGACGGCAATGTAATGTTTTAACTTCTATACAACTAACAAAATCAAAAAGAAAGTTTGATTAATGGCAATTATTTCGGCAAAGATTTCGCTAAAATGCTTCAATATATCTGTTTTCCGAATATACGGGCTTCCCGCTATAAACCTAATGTTAGATGTACCTAGAACGTTGGGACCAGGTAGTTGCCGGTTATATTATTATAAAGGTTTATCATCAGTAATTGTAAGTGTTTCTAGTTTACTAAAAATCCTAGAAATCTGCCTTTTACATCTTACCTAGAATAAAGATTTGCTATTTTTTATTTGTAAACAACGTAACAAATTACATAAAAGGGACCAAATTCAAACCAAACGATTCTTTGTGCTTTTATTGCCAGAAAATTTCCCATAAATAAAAGCAAAATATGTCCTGATATTAACTGAAGAGCCTTACACATTTGTCTAATAACTGCCGCCATTGCTAACATAGGTAATGAATCATGTTTATAAGAACCGGTCCATTAACTTGTTCATTAATGTTCAAGCAATTAGGAAAATCCAAGCGTTAATTTAACATCAGATGTTAAATTAACGCTTGGTTTTTCTCTTTGCTGAAAGGGGTTTTATTTACTATTTTTGATGAAACGGGTGCCTCGTCTTAACAACGATAGTGTTACTAAATTTGTAAATTTGCCGACTATATTATCTTTTTGACAAGAACATCTCTACCTACGAATGTTGGTTGTTTGTGATGTTGTGTATATTTAGCATCCATACATAACAGAGATAATGATGAAGGATGGATTAGGTATTGGTGAAGCAACATATAACTCTTGTTGGAATCCGTATGTCGTTGATTGCTGAGAAAAGGGTTAAGTAAGAGTAACCTTAGAATTTCAATAGATAACTAACTACGTGTGTAAAAAGAAGTAATAAGATTGACTAAGTTAGATAAATAAACATCATTTTGTATTAAATACGATAGTTTATATCGTTTGAAAATACGATACAAGAAGCTAGTTTTGAATTTCTTGACTTTATCGAAGTTACAAAATCCAGAACGGTATCTTCCGAAACCGTCCAAAAGGGCTAAATCAAGTTCACCCTTTATAAAAATAGGTAGTTTAGCTCAATTCTTAAGATTTTGTACAAGCAAACCCCTCGTTCGACTGAGACTTCATAAAATCTATAAGAAATTGAATCCAACTAACCCGATTCAATTCGTTTTACAGTAGCTAAGAAAAGCGTCTTTAACATTTTAGTGCATTACTGTGGTGGCTATGTGGTGATTAGTTAGCTACATCGAAAATTTGAGGTACAAAGACATAAAAATGCAAATGGACGAATCAAAATCTTTTCCTATTCTGGCAATTCCATGCATCATTACTGGTTACTTAATTTTCCAATGTAAAACTGATTTTTTTTCTACCTCTAGATCGAATCTCATTCTTGAAAACGATATGAATTTAGCGTGAGCGTATTAATAGACTCGTATCGCATCGTAAAATGCTTGTCTGGTTAAAAATACACTTCGATAACGAGCTACAGCGCGCAGCGTACGAACAATCCTCGGCTGTTGCAATACGAGCTATGTCTATTTATCGTCCATAAATCTCTCAGCGCTACTAGCCATTATCACCGAATTGAAAACCATGTGGCGCTAAGCGTGCCCGGATCCGACGAACCCTCTCAAACGAGCACAATTCAAAATGTCCGTTTATTTTCTTTCACAAGAGACGACATAAAAAATGCCTTTTCGGAGCCGACCGGTTGCCGCAAGAGAGAACGCACGGCGAGCGACACGGCAGGCGGGGCGACGCGGCCTCTCATTGGCCGGCGCGCGGCCGACGCTCGACGCCCGTCCTGCGCGGCCAATCAGAGCACGGCTACTCCTCCCCGCGCGCGCCGCTCTTCACGAACAACGACCCGATTGACTGCGACCCGAAAATGTCTTTAGTAACTTCTCTCGCGTGTGGAGGTGCAGTCGTTTTGTCGATTGATTCCCTAAAATTCGTTATTTTGATATTACCACGGGTTTTATCAACATATAACACTCCGATGTGTTTACTGTGAAAAATTCATGAAATTTGGATTTGCTCAAAAATATAGGTAAGTACTTAGAAATACAGTGGTACACTTCGTACTATATCATATAATGTCATAAACAAAGTATTTCAATAGAAAACCGTGAAAAGTATTCGTATTAAAGTGCGCGATCAAAATGTAAAAGCAGTGTCCTCGTAATGAACGTAGCGGCACCATGAGGCAACGCCGCTTGAATAATAGGGTAGGCATTCGCTCTTTCTCTCGGGGCCGTAAGTTGGGCAACGTCGCACTCGCCGCCGTGCCAACCGCGCGCCGCGGGGGAATCACTGATACCGGGCCTATATACCTACTTATGCACACATGCATAGGTCGGCGCTCGTTACTTTTTACGATATTCTCAAGATTCTGATAGAAATGTCATTACACAATTTTGTTTTTATCAGCTTTATGTGTTTTTAAGTACACTAGCAAGTCTTAGATTAATTAAAAAAGGAATATGTATATTTATGAGGCCTTATTTACTATGTATAATTTATATACTAGCCTAAACTGATAAGACAGCAAGTCATTTTAATTATTCTTATCTTTGATCATGACATTGATGTATTAATACTGCTGATACGAATTGGAACATTTGCACTAGATATTGCTTTTCTCTTGCTAAGTTACGTGAGCTATTGTTTTGAAAACATCGTTTCTATCACAGATATTGAGCCGAGGTGGCGCGTGGTGCCATCTAGTGTGCTCGTGACGGAAACTGCCGGCGGGGAGTGCGGGACGCTGCTTTCCCCTGTACTTCAGTTTCGTTCCGACTGTCGAAGGAGGTGCACGTTCGTTCTCCGTTCGCTCCGACCGATCCGTACGAGCGACTACGAACAGTGACATTGTGAATCAAAAGTTTACTAACTGAAAATGGTCACCGGATTGCAGTGCCTATAAATCTTGGATCGCAGTGAAAGGATTGCTCACTGATCGGATTGCAGTGTTATTTTTGGATTGACAAGTTCAACTTAAATCCGTCAAGCTGGGTATGCACAAGATGGAACTCGGTGACCGCGTGTACGCCGCCGAACGCATCATCAAGAAGAGAGTTAGAAAGGTAAGATCGTGCGGTGCTTCGCGAAAAATGGGCCTGCATGCCGCTTGCATACTGATCACTGTAGCTCGCGAAGTTTGGTGAGCTAAATCACTATTGTCATGCCGAGTCGCTTCTCAGTGCCAAGACGGTGCGATCAAATAACAAAGCATGTTTATTTGCATGGAATTGCATGTGATAATAATGCCTTCTTTATTGTCATCTCAGCTTTGTTATCACTAGGCAGCTGTTAGTGGAATAATTATATCAAGGGTTTTGGGGTTCCTTTTCTTCGGCTAGCTCATTGTGAAGTCCCCCTTAAGATTTCGGTTTGATATTTGTCCCTGGGGTCCCGTTTAGCTTGAATAGGTGAGACTCCGTTTAAAGTGTGATTTCTTCAATGGGAACGGGTTTCAATTTGAGATCTTGAGCATGACCTGAAACATTTGTGACCCTCTTGTTTTTTGAATGAAGTTTGGTGGTGGTTTTTATGTTTTTGCTTCTGTATTTGTGTGCTGAATTACTCATTCTGTAGCAGGTTTGTTGTTAGCAATACTTATTATAAATTTCGATTTATTTCTGCATGGAGGCATTGTTTTGTGGATGTTCTAATGAAAAGATAATCTACTTTATACGGTCTAGGATTTAAAATCCAAGTAAATAGACATTCAATTGTTAAGTATTGCTAATAACTATACAGAGGCTTCATTATGTTACTGTTACTAGTTAGTACTTCTTTACTGTTGTTTCTAATGTTATCAACAGTGTCATATACATATTTGTAAATTAAAGAATAGGACTTTCATGAATCGAAGAACAGGTAAGTGTCGTCGTGAACTACTAAAGACAACATGTTAGGTATTACTCAAAATAAAAAGAGTTACTAAATGTTTATAAGCTAATAGTAAATTGAGTAAATCAGGAAAACAAGTGCTACATAATGTAACATCTAGGTATTACCCAATTTAACCTCGTAAATAAATAGTAATTCGAAATATTTCTATATTATAAGTGAACATACATTTATTTATTTAATTTCTTTCTAAAGTTACCATACACACCTTACGACTAAGTACGTATAACAACAGAATTAACATCCAACATACTGAGTAATTATTCACTAGTGTAGTATAATATAAAACAAGAAAAGATTAGTTAGGGTGACCCTACTCAATATTCCATCCCCTCCACGCGTCTATTGCCGAGGGGCGTGTACAGAGATGCCCTTGGTTCTATACGCCCCCAGCGTATACGCCTACCGACTCGGCAGCTGTCAAAGCGGTTTTTGTGGGGTCCCTTTTATACCCATTCATTATTTTCCAAATGGGTCTTATTATACGATTTCGTATGCAGGTAGGGTTTTTTATGCCACAGTCCTGTTTGCCTTTATTGCGTTTGGGCCCATAATTACTCAATGGTGCCCCGAAGTGGTTGTAACGTTTTTTTTTTATTTAAAAAATTGTTTCGTCAGGATACGTCATTAGGTTTGGGTTGATGTTAAGTGGTTTTTGTTGTTAGGAAGTTTAGCGGATGTAAAGGTGGCGTTTTGTTGGTGATCGATCACAAATTGGGTTGTTAAATGTAACGCGAATAATTTATATAGGTATGTAGTCAAACACAGTAGTAATTAGGATAGCAAAGTAGAATGTCATATTTTGATTATTTTTCGATATAGGGACACCAAACTCGTAAGACATCCCACTACACACGTAAAAGTATACCTATTAGATCGATAGAAGTGAATTAGCACATTTGTTAATGTAACGAAGGTTAGAAAAATCATTTTTATCATAACTAGCTCTATTTTAGAGTCCTTATAAAAGTTAGAATCTAACTTTACCTGGCTCAAACCAAGACGTAAACGCAATAAACTATCTAGACTTAACAGTTTAGCATCATACATTGTAACATCGTGTAGATAGTAATTACAAAATGTCATAGAAAGACAGTACATTCTCCTTATCTAATTGACAACATAGGTTTCATAGATACCTTTTTCAACTTATAAAAGAATTAAAGGGTAAGACTCAGGCATTACGTAGGATTAAAAATAAAGCTTGCAAAGTAATGAATATTTGAATAAGAGGATTATGTTTGCCCTCCGTTTCGGCGTAATTTCATTCCAAAGAGTCATCAAAAACCTCAACCTCTTTCAACACCATGCCGTATCCAATGTATTAAACTTCAAAACAAAAATTATTCAAACAACCGTATTTCGTTGTGTTAAGAACTGTTTTCGTCTGGCATTGTTGCAAGCTATCGGCAGCCTGGTACAAATGCAGCGCACTACAGATGAATTTGAATCTTATCCGTTAGTGATAGAGTCGGTTTTGGCTCGTCCGGTGCAGTTCAAAGCAACTCCTACTTGGCGCTGTGAGCCTAGTATCTTTGAGTGATCGCGCCACTATTCGGCTTCGGCGTGCTTCGAAAGCGACTGCGCATGCGTCCCACCACTCGAACCGACCAATTAGAGAGCTCCAAAAGACCGCGTTGAAAGTTGTTTGTGAACTTTGTAATTATTTGCTTGCTTACAATTAACTAACAAGGTCTTTATCTTTTCATTTACATATTCGTATGTACATAGTTTTTGTGTAATTAATTATTGTTCAACAGCTGTTATGGAATTTCTGTTTACTTTGCGTTTTCCCTATTACACTTTAGTTCGTTGTTTTTGCAATAGATGGCAGCATACAGAAGTTCTAAAGATAAAAAATATTATTTCTAATATCATTTATTCTGTTACTTTACATTATTATTCTTGTAAATGGAAATTGGCGCCATCTATCTGTTCGTTCTGTTATCAATAAATATTATGTACACAATCATGTATTGAATTATGACTATCATTCTATGTATACTTTAGCTGATCCTTTCTAGAATTAAAAAAAGAACTTTCCGACATTATTATTGAAAGTTCTCTCATAGAAAAAAAGCGATTTAACATGCATACACATTCGTGACAGTGTATAAAAGCCATTACAACTAGGTCAAAGCAAATCTCACGACCCATTGAGTAGGTAAACCTTTAAGACGTGAACAAGGGTACAAAGTCTTCCATAAATAATCGCTTCACAATGCTATCTTGTAATTTTATCCGTCCCATCATTGGATGAACTTAAAATTTGGAACTGGAAGTGCTGTGGAGACACTTTCGTCTTACAAAATTAAGTAAAATAATAAAAAAATATCTCTAATCCATCTAGTCCCCTGCTAGTCTGGGAAGTAAAAAGAATGTTAACTGACTACCGTTCTTTCCGGCATGTAGTAGGAGGCGACTCAGGGACTATGGATAAAAGTAATCTATTGGGCGATGGGCTAGCAACCTGTCGCCAATGTTCCATATGATATCATGTCTCCAAGGTTCAGTCTAACCCGAAAGGGATTAAAGGACGTGAATGTAAATGTATGTATGCCTTTAAACCGTACAAACTTACACAGTCACACCTATATCCCCTATGAAGTACTCTGGAGGTTGAGAATAAAGATGTTAGCAATGTTGGTGATGTAGGCGATTGAAGACATTTCTTTTGGGATGGATGAAGATAGCTAATTAATAGTAAAACATGAAGTAGGTACCTATTGCTAGATAATTACAGCAGCTAGGTATAAATTGGTAATTATGTAAGGGGCTTTCTTCTTTAGTTGGATATTTTTATATCGGATTGTTTTAATGAAGTAGGTAAAAAAAAGTAATATTTTTTTACTAAAAATTAATACTAAAATATGATGTAAAGTATGAATTTATTATAGTTGCTGAATAGAATTTGAAACATGATAATTATATGAAATTAATTTATCTATTAATATGGAATATATAGTGTCCAATTTTTTTATATTTATTAAAATTAAATACAACAGGCTACCTCACATCCCTCCTTATTCTAACCAATAGAGTTATATACTCGTTCCGTAGGTACAATTTCCGTATCAGTCCCTTGAAAGGGCAGAAACCACCCCATGTATTCTCCCCTATATTTTGCACTAAGGGACGCGTCATGTGCTGGCAACACAAAGGGAGATTGCATTCCGTTAGATTCATTTTAATCGGCCCTTTGAATGCTTAGATATAGGGTACGGGATATGCTGGCAACCCTAATTAAAAATAATAAAAAAAACGTAAAAATGAAATGACAGTGTTATCTGATATGAACTGATGTATGTTGAATATTGATTAAGGTTTTGGGGTAGTTAGAGATATGATGATATCTTAAAAGTTTTAACTAATCAAAGAATACTTTTTACCATATATGAGACTTACGTACTATAATATAATATATATATACTTCATTATAATATATTGATGAATAAATAACAATCGAGTGTGTATGAGGACGTGTATGAAAATGGTTAGCTTGGATCGAGACAAATAGGCTGCCCTGATCTCTGCCTACCCCTCTAGGAAATTAGACGTCTATGGTTCTCTATTCTTATAATACAATAACCGACCCTTATTTTAAATTGTCATAAAGAAGAATGTTCTTTTTATCAGATCACAGATATGCATCGCAATTAGTTGTCCAATAAAGATTTATTATTATTATTATTAGTTGAAGATATTGTTGTCTGTGGCGAAGCTTATATTGGCCAGGTGTTATTTCCCATGAGGACTAGATATGTTTGTTCAGACGTAGTTGGGTATATTTTTGGTATATGTACACATCACGCCCGTTTCCCTGTAGAGAGATAGGCAGAGATCACGGATCCGTATGTAGTGTTTATAGGTCTTTTAACGTCATCCTTTTTCAATATGCATTTTTAGTAATAAAATTAATGGTAGTTTGTTATGATTTAAAGTTGAATTTACAAAGTATACATTTTAATTGTACAAAAAAGAAAACCTGATGTAACTATAACTAGTTATGACATAAAATAATTAATTGATATAAAAAGCAAATTCAAATCAATGCGACATTCTTCAATATAGAAGTAAAACTGATAATACACAAAAGCTCTCTATACCCCTGCAATGCCCTATCAATATATTACATACGAGGTGGAAAGGCAGTTAATTAAAACTACCTAGTCCCACGAACCCCAAAATAACATAACAAATCCAATAAAAACAATACAGCGTGTTCTGGACGTGACCAGGACCGCATAATATGAAGGGTCGAAATTGCAATTCCGAATATCAAAGCGTCCCCTCGGTTCTAGGGTCGTAATGAAGCGGGATTACGCTATGGCTGTTGAGATAACAGGATTTAAATCATGTCACTATTGTGTGGTGTATGTCAATAAATGCAATATTAGATGGTTTTATGTGTCCCTGGTAGGAACACAAAATAATGCAAATTAGCTGCCGTTCTTTCTGGCATGTCGTAGGAGGCGACTAAGGGACTAGAGGTAAATAGATTACTGGGTGATGGTTGTACTAGGGTTACATAGATTCGATTGGGCTATAGGCTAGCAATCTGTCACCAATGTTCCATTATAAACCCCAATATTCATGATAAAAGTGAATTCGAGGTTTTGTCCACCCCGAAAGGGATTAGGGAATGTGAATTTATATGTATGTTAGAACAGGAACAAAGTGTAACTTCCCTTATTAACTAATAAAGGAAAATAAGATCAAAACATCAAAGAAATTTTGTACTAAATAATGTTTTTCTATTGATAACTAGTTCGTTTTAAGATATGGTATAAAAGTATTCAGTATTTGACACTGTTTGTGTAGGTTTTTGTATACAGGAATGTTAGAATCTACCTAGATTTGTACTAGGTATCTCTTTACACATTACCTAACGTCAATTGATATGTAGTAAACAGATAATACGAGATAATACTATCGTTTCCTGTAATAGTATCTGTTAGAGAAACCTATTTCCTGTTTGACAAGAGGTAGGTTTGTCCTCAATAATATTTGACCTATTATTTAAAGCAATGTAACCTTTTTGAAGATCAGTAGATATATTTTTCACAGTTACGTCATTAATTTTCGAAGCAAAGTTGTGATTTGTTTGAATTATTACGGTTGTTACGTGTCTACTGTCCCCAGACGTAGCCGTAGGTCGTAACGGTAGTCAGTCATTACGTAGACACCTATTATAATGGAAGTCATTGGCCGGAGTAACGACGCGCAACCACAAAACTACGGTATTGTGACACCCGTACCGTACTGTCATGACTTTCCAATTTGAAATTCAAATCAACGTTCAATCTAACAATTCCACGTGCGAACCGCGTCTAATCAATTCCGCTAATACTTTGTAATTGATAAAAAATGCTAATGGATTCACGATTTTAAAGCCAATTTCGGACACGTCATGTCACTTTGGAATTCACTCGCCTACTGTCTATCTAGCGTCTGTCAAAACGACAAACTCCAATTTGAAGATAACTATTACCGTCTCCCTCACTCTTATGCGTTCGTAATGTTGCGTCCCTCTCTGCGTAGAACGCCCCGCGAAACGGAAAGGCGACCTCTTTCACAGCGCTGCGATCCTAGTACTCAGTTATTGAAAGAATACGCGTTGAAGAGCAATCGAAACTTGATGAAGTCGGTATTTAGAATTTTAGAGTGTTCCTTGTAGATTTAGAGCGTTGTGTATTTTGCAGTTTAAACAGAAAATATTAAAACATCATTTTTCTATAAATAAAATTGAAATGACGTCACAATCCCACCCAGCGCCAATAATAAACTTGTTTTGTTGAAATTGATGCATGCATTGAATTGAATCGACCATTGTTGGCATATTGAATGCGGAGCAAAGAAACCCTTTGTGCATTGGAATGTCAGCTTATCATGAAATTATGACGTTATTCGATTCATTGCTAGAATGACGTTTATTCCACTCAATTCAATACACGCAGCATAGAAAATGAATTTCTATGCCTATCCTTATTTAGTTTTTATTTCAAAAAGGGTTTGTTAGACAACAAATTTAGCGATAAGTTCTTATATGTACAATTTTATTATTATTAGACGTGTGAAACTACAATAATAATATGTCATTTACCCATGTTTTGTAATGGACTGACTTATTTAACGTATTCCACTTCCGTAGTGATCTAAAGAATAAATGTGTTGATTTTAGACAGCTATTTTGCAGATAGTAACAATCTTAGTGTATTTTATAACTGTAGGTACGCTATACAACTTGTATCTTCAGATTTATGTTCCTTACATACTCGTATACATTATAGATATAAAACATGTTCTATCACAACACTCAAATTATACAACGATCACCCTTTTAGCATTTGCTAACTCAATACTGAATCACTAGCGTTAAGTGCAGTTACTAGCTAACACATAATCCACTCTATTTTCTATGTAGAAAGAGCTATTTTAGCTAAACAGAAAAAGGGTATTTGTTAAGCCATGGTTTTATTATTTATTACGCGAAGTTTTGATTTAAACTGCGTTTACACTGCATATATCATGATTGTCATATAATTTCAATGAAATTTCAATTCAATATTTGATATTGGATGGAAAAGGATGAGTAAACGTGAAGTGAGGAATATGTATTGGATAGTTTTAGGTAAAAGAACTAACTATTTGCAATAATGTATGATTGACATGTGTGTGAGAAAGAGTTTTTATGAATACATTTGGGTGATGTAGTAGCAACCATACTTATCTATATTTCGCCCTAAAACAGGCTCAATGTAACGAAAGGTTTACGAAATATTTTATTATGAAACCCTCCGTGTAGGAATTATAAAAATGAGTCTGTATGAAGATATATTAATACACGGCATATTGTAGGAGGCGACTAAGGGACTGCGGTTAAATATAACCTATTGAACTACCGACTAGCAACCAATGTAGGTACCCTATGACATCACAACCCTAATCTTCAAGCAAATGAAACAAAGTACATCCATTAAACGTATTAAATGACGTGAATCTATATGTTCCAATACCCGGGTAATACCTATCCGAGTAAGAGCAATTTACCGGCATTTAGTCTATCGCCCGCGGCCCCAAGGGCTCGAGGCGAGGGATGCCATTAATCTGGCCACCCTCTGCCTCCCTGGGGTTAAAGCGATACTCTTGTTACACGGTTTGTGTGACGGGTTAAGTGATTGATATTGATATGAATTTGGATTTGTATGGAATTGTGGCTGATACGTAGGTGAATTTTGTGTGAATGTGAATAGTGTGTGTGTGTATGATGAGGTGTATGAATGTGAAATGGGTGTTCGTGTTTTGACTACCTCTCTAAGGTGTTGAGCGTGATTTTGTTTGTAAAATAGTGATATGTAGTTATGAATCTCGTGCTATATAGATACGTAATTTTAAACGTTTTACTTTTAATTTTAACAGTTTTTTTTTTATTTTAACGTATTTGAACGTTTGATATTTAGTTAATTTTGCCGATTACTACATTACTAATTACGCTTTACGACCGTTTACTATTTGTGTATAGGTAGTCTCTCGCTGTCTCGTCTATAAATGTACTTCGTTTTTCCATCTTAAACTTCGGGGATCGGATAGGTCGGTAGGTACAGAATGCCATAACTATTCCTAAGTTTATTAAGCTAGGTATAGGTATCTATAATCACTGTAGGTTCTCAACCGCCCGACTGAATAAAATCTCGAAATCATACAAAGTTCTACATAGCTCTTTAATTGTGATAAATCTCACTTATACGTTAAGTATACAATTTGAATATGCGGGCGCTTAACTCTGATTTGAATACAGTTCATTCCTTTAACCGAACCAATTATGTTCCCCTGGTATCTAATAGGCTAGATTAGTATGGTTTCCCATGGAGAAACTTAGAGATGAGTTTAACATACAGATAAATATAACATGTTCATAAACATTGTTTCCAAATGATTATTTCAATATGTAATAAATAGTTCATACAAGTTTTCTTTATGAATTCCCAATGACAACTGTGTTGCAAGAACAATTAGGACCTAAATCAATTAATACATTTTAGCAAATTCTTAGTTCAATATCAGTAGTTAGCGGATAAGTAAAATTGCAAAATTTCGCGTTAGCAATGGCGAAATGTGTCATTGTTGCTATCCTACGAACAACTTCACATCCTTACTTAGGCAATATTGGAGTACGATATTGGCATAAAGCAATGGTGGGCTTAGGCTCCTAAAAGGCGTAAGCTAAGGACGCGTAAAAGGCGTTTACGAAATGGATCACATTTCATACGATGGCTAACGGTGTCAGTTTATATAAAAATCTATAATCAGAGGTTATAGGACATTAAACAGTGTAAAAAGCTACATACGTTTGTCGTATTGATTCTACTTACATGCAGCCACTCCCGTGATATCATGATTGTTAGATTTGTATATAAAATTAAGCGCAATCTCTCGTTTGAGTATATTAAAATTGTATTGTATTAAAATTAAACAAATGCGGTAACTTCTAGAGTGAACTTAGGTATCTCTTCAACATACTTTCCTCTCTTCTTCACAAATCGTACTTCGAAAATCTGTTATTAGTATAATGGGTACTTGAACAGAAAATTTCTGTTTAACATAGTCTGTCTCCCTACCTCGTTGAATAGGACAGAAGTGTGAGAAATAGTCAAGTGTGGCTTTTACAGCTCACAATTTAACCAAGTGTGAATCTGTAACCAATTATAGCACTAATTCACACCGTTCCGTAATAAAACTAATTGCCATGAAAGGAACCCTAATAAAAATTTACGACTCGTTACGCCCCTTCCAACGGCCCCTGAAAACTGACATTGCAATATCAACTTTATTCCCATGAAATAGAGTCTATAGAATGAACTCAGTACTGAATCTCTGTGTTGTTGGAGGCGGGGAAACATGAAATGGGAGGTGAAGCTCCACCCATTTTGCTCCGCCCCCTGAAGTTTGCAGCCAATCAGAGCGTTTTGCGTGGTGCACGCACTCACTTTGTCAGGGCGTTTGGTTTATTTTTTTTCTGTGAAAATAATTAAAGGTATGGGTTACTTAATGATATTGGTTCAACTGAATATTTATTTGTTCATTATGCTGTTGTGTTACTTGTATTGTTTGGTTTTGAACAACTAATGCTGTGATGAGAAACAGCGGGATATTCATATTGAAGATAGAAAACCTTATATCTTCAGTTTCTTATGTTTATGTAAAAAATTTTGACAAAAATTCAGTAGATGCATATGAGTACTTTGACTTTTACGCAACAGAATCGATTCGATTTCTGCATTTGGACATATCCAATTGCTTCTCGAGCTCTTGTTGGCAATTTTGACTGTATTTCATAGTCTTGATGAGGAAAATTTCGTTGAACAAGTATGTCAGTGAATAGCACTTTTTTGGCATGCCGCTTCGCTTTGGCACGCCGTGCGTAGAGGGTTGTAACGATAAAAAAACTTATTCAATTTCGGTTACGTATGTTTGGTGATTCGGTTTTCCATACGAAATGTGCTTGAAATTTCTACATATTCATCATTTGATGCGTATTTAAAAGGTACAGTAGGCAATAGTAGGTCTTATTACTAAAAACTACGAAAATGCTCAACATAAAACTATAAAATATCGGTTTTTTGTTTTTATGCTACTTTTGCTCAAAATTTTACCAATGACACTGCTACTCTGGACACCTCCATTGCAATATTTGCTTATATTTACGTAATTTTACTCCATTCAGTATTTTATTTCCCATAACAAAACACTTAAATCGTATTTATCTATAAAAACCTGATGACGTCATTACAAAGTCATTTCGTAACCCACGCTATTGCCCTTCACGCTCAGCCAATCACAGGCCAGGACTCAAGACATTCGCTGCCAATAGCATAAGGGCGTAATTCTAACTTCGCACGATCGAGTTTCAACCTTATGTCGTGTCAGTAAGAACTTTTTTTTCTTGGTTTTATTCATATTATTACCCGATCGAAATAAAGAGGCGGGTCCCACAGTATTCAGTCGTTCGATACGAGTATCTTGCATTGCGTTGGGTTATCTTGTTGGCAAGGCGTTTCGTCGCTCGGCTCTTTCGAGTCATGCTCCCCTAGTACTAGCGCGGACTTTTCATTAGATTGCACAATTTTAATACCATCCAATTAAATGTTGAGAAAATGAAACATGTTGCCTGTTTTCTCGATTGGATTATAATGAGTTCTGGAAGAAACGATAATTCCTATGTATTTTAAGTGGTAGGGGCAAGTTTTTGGGAACAGTTTTTACTGAGGACTGATTTCGAGACAGTATGAAACAAACGTACATCACAAAAAATCATCATTTTTGATCGTCTGATGTATAGTTAATTACGTATTTATTGTTTTATTGTTCGAGAAAATGAGCGAAACGAGTGTTTTCATTTTTCAGTTTAAAGTTATTTAGAACTAAATAAGAGTTAAAATATAATATTCAGTCCATTAATGATGATAAAGCAATTTGAATTTACAAAAATTCAAAGATAAAGAAACCATTTAAACTCAACATTATTAATTTGAATTATTCATATTAATATTTAATTATTTAAATAAATTTAAATAAATCTCTAATAATTTTCTTCTTCATTCGTGAAGACAGGGTTATGTTTGGCGCACTCGGTTAATTGGAGAGTGATTATGTTGCTGATATGTGCCTTAATAGTCGAAACGTGCAGGCAACAGCTGACGTGACGCATGGCGGCAGGTGTGGCCAAATTCAACGTTGCGAACCGTACGGACAACGCGTGTTCACTCCGAAACTCAACCGGTTTCCCAACAATTTAGGACGATATTCAACTCCCGAAGTAGTCTCAAACTCGTAATCTCAAATTACATGTATAGCTACTGGACGTACTTGAATTGTTGTTTATTTATATATAGAGTATACCTTTTTATGCATGTAAAAACCTAGTTGTTGCAAATTAGTTGTCAGCACGAGCACGTCCTGTATACAAAGTTGAAAATTGCATTTAATTTAAAAAGGGAGCACGGCCGTCAACTGGTTGACAAGGTGCTTTCACTCGCTCGCTCCGTTAGCGCTGAGCAAAAAAGGCCTCTGCCACCCCACTCGGGGCGAGGCACGCCATCCGCTGCCAACAGTCTGCCGCGAGCCGCTCACGCCACCAGCACGCCTACACGAGCTCCGACTCACGATTAACCGGTGCCTTTTCTTTATATTCCAGAACAACACGGAGTATCTGGTGAAATGGAAGGGATGGAAGCCCAAGCACAACACGTGGGAGCCAGAGGAGAACATCCTCGACCACCGGCTCATCGAGAGCTACGAGCGCAGTGAGGAGGTGCGCCGCCAGGGCCGCAAGAGGGAGCGCGAGCACTCGCCGCACGAGGAGCGCCCCCGGCACCCCTCCGAGGAGCGCTACCCCACGCCCGGCAAACGCAAGGCGGAGGTGCTCCGGGAGAGCGGCAAGATCGGCGTCACCATCACCATGAGCCCGCCCTCCAAGCGGCACGAGCCCAGCGCCAAGGTCAACGGGGGCAGGACGCCGCAACCGCCCACGCCCACCGTCGCAGGAGGCGCCGCGGCACCAGTGTCCCCGGCGGCAGAGGCTGCGGCGCCACGCACCGGTCCACGGCGGGCACCTCACTCGCCCGAGGAGGCGGACGCCCACACCCCGCCAGACAACCAGCGGAGGACGGACTCCCAGCCCACGGCCACCGCCCCCGCGGAGCCCAAAGGCGCCAGGCCTCCCCCTCCGGTGCCCCAGGTGCAGCCCCCGCAGGAGGAAGAGGACCCCTGGGAGGACGCTCTGCCGGGGGTGGCGGCCACCGTGCCCCGCAAGGGCGCCGCCTATTGGCTCTCGAGGGCGCCCGTCGCCGACCAGATCTTCATCACGGACGTGACGGTGAACCTGCAGACGGTGACGATCCGCGAGTGCCGCACCGAGAAGGGCTTCTTCAAGGCGCGCGAGCAGCAGAGGGCCCTCGACGTCACGTGAGCTCTGCCGCCCTGGTCACCAGTGTACAAAAGTGTTAAGTGACATTCTACGACAACTAAGTGCGTTCGGTACGAATGATTATTTATTTATTGACTTTATTTAAGTTTGGATACGTGTACCTATAGAGCGAGTATGGATGCGGTGTGCTAATGATAATCTTCTGTTGATCTTATAAGTGACGACACAATAAGGTGGTTTAAATACATTGTAAGAATTGACAAAGTTGAATCTAGATCTGAGTCATACCCAAGGACCATATTTTATCTGTCTACGAACCTAACAACGAAGCCCTTATATTGATCAATTGAATATGAAGTTTATAACAAATACCGATCTAATCAATTATTGGTCTGTTAGTAAATAATTGTAAGAAAATATAGGCTGTATGAAACTTGGATAATTCACAATAATATTTTTCTATATCCCCTTGGAATTGTATCATTAAGAACATAAATATATATCTTGAATCATTATAATTAACGTGTGTTAGCATTGTATGTACATTTTCTTTGAAATTAACCTACATACTGTAGTGTAATTTAATAATACTCTATTTGATTTGACCAATTACGTATGAACAATACAATTTATAATTCGTTAAATAAGATATAATATTGAAGCATTTAATTATAAATACATATTGTATTAAATTCATCTTTAAATGAAATTTGTTATATAATGAAATTACCATATTTCATTATATAACAAATTTCATTTACATAGGATTTTTCACATGGAGTTGTTAAAATTAAAATTTATAAGTCCTATTAAGAAATTCTGAACCAAAATTGAGTCTTGTTTTAAATCCATAAATATGTATTTAACTAAAATAATTCTTATAAATGGTTTTCTTATCATTAATTCTATAACGATATAAATATATCTGTAATCTATATGCTTAGTTTATGAAATATTTATTACAATCCATGTACTAATTCCTATTGATTTTAAATTATATTTCTTAATAATTTCCTGAAATATTCCCAATTTTAATGTATTAGTTTATGATATTTATACTCCATTTGATTATTCTTCATTTTCTCACTATTGTTATTGTTACTTTGTGTCTACATACAATTAATTTCTTTTAACATAGAAAACTGATTATTCCTATTAATTCAAATAGACCATAAATGGACCATACACTCATTCTGCCTAGTTGTTATTCATTAACTGCAGAAGATTATGTTCATTTTGTTATTGTGTTCATTTTAAGACATATTAAGTAATTTATTAACGTTTTTTGTTCCTACAAGAACTTTTTATAATTTTGTATTTCGTACAAAATGCAATTTATTAATGTGTAATTATGGGTAATTTGTAAATATAATTGTAAATAGTTAACTTAGTTCTTTAGATACCTGTTTTATAATGCGATAGTTGTTACCGCATTGTTTCCTTGTAAATAAACTTAGAAACAATTAGAACTTACTTGTTTTATTCTTAAAACACCTCAAAACATTTTTATATTATACTCAAGTAGCCTTAATTTCTGGAACCTAGTTAAAATAATTAGATACAATTCATCAGATGAGTCAGTTCCTTATCCTATTATCGACGATCTTCACTACTCTGTCTCTACATCTGTCAACAGTACACATTTATTATAATATGATAAATATTATCTTTTCTGGTGATGAATAGAATCGGTAGGTACTGACGTTTCGTAAAATAGTGTTAGAGAATGCAAGGTTTTCACTCGGCTTATACTCGTAGAATGTGTAAGATATTTATTTACATGATGATACCTCTACCTGAGTTTATTGTCGTAATGTTTTTAAACATACACTTTATAGAAAAGTAAGTATATACGTAGTAACTATTATAGCTATTTATTTTTAGCTGCCAATCTCGTTATTATTATTGCAAAAATCTGTACACTCCTTACATCAGGATCAAACCGACGATGTTCTAACATGTTCCTACACTTACATAGATAGTACATGATTGCACAAGAATGCCTTGTAGCTGCCCTTCTCTTTAGTGTAATCAAATTACAAATGTGTTTGCCACTAAAAGCAGAATAACACCAAATCTATAAAACAAAATTAATAATGTATATTCAGTTATAAGTCCTGTGCTAGTCTGAGACGTTAAAAGAATGCTAATTGGCTGCTATTCCTCCCGGCATATCGTAGGAGGCGACTAAGGGTACATAGAATCTATTGGGCGATGATCTATTGTTCCATTATGACATCGCAACCCTAATATTTATGCTGATATGTGACCTCGGAGATATTATATCTCCGACGTTCTGTACACCTCGAAAGGGATTAAAAGACGTGAATGTATGTTCAGTTATAAATAATAAACTTTAAAAATAAAGTAATTTCTGTGTTATATAACCAACTACAATATTTACGAACTTACGGTGAAATGCGCGCTCAAATTTTATTATATTGTGGCAACACTTGTTGCGATCTGTCAAAAGATTGGTCGAGCGATCGATCGGCGCGAAACCGGCGAAACGGGCAAACAACGAAAACGAGTTCCCCAATTTGTTTCAGCGCTTGTTTTGTGTTTACAAACAACAATTTAATGGAGTGGTCCAAAGAAAAGTCTTTGAAACTAATCCAACTGTTGCAAGTTAACTCGCATTTATGGAATCCATCGCTTTGTGATACGCGAAGGGACAAACAAAAGCGTCGGGAAGAACTTAGAAGTATTGCTGAAGTTTTATCAGTTTCTGTCGGCGATGTGACGAAGAAAATCCAACATTTACGCACTCAGTACAACAGGGAATTTCTGAGAGAAACGCGAAATAGTAATACTGATCCCAATGATAACTACGTTTGTAATTGGTATGCGTATGAATACCTGCACTTTTTGAAGGATTCTACGAAACCTTATAGGATATTGCAAGCGGTAAGTGCTATTTAATTGAACATGCCGTTATTGTATACTAATATACTGCCGCTATGGCAGTATATGGTATCCAGTTTAGTACAGTTCCCATCATCCCCTATTTTTTTTATTGTATATTTAAATGTTACTAAAACTTTGCTAGTATTTAGTATTGCGTTTATACTAACAATATGTTTCATCTAATATATTAATATTATTATAGCATAAGTGTGAAAATAAAACAAAATAACCACAAACAATAGTTTAATCTCAGTTAGGGATCCTATGTACCATTAATATAAGATAAATATTTAATAAACTATTTTAGATTAATAATGTCATGATGTCATGAAAAGAAAAAAAGTTTCACATTATTTACACTGACAGGATTTACAGGAACTGAACACTGACCGTAGCTCTATAGCAAATGACTTGAAAACCAACATGTCACCGTCAAGACAAACGCAACCTGAAGTGCATTCAACAACAAAATCAGATATATTCCCTACATCACCAAACCGAGACGAATTCACCCTTTTCGGTGATTACATAGCAAGTGAACTAAGAACTTTGAAAGGAGAGAAGAATCTGATTATAGCTAAGAAGAAAATACAAGACGTTATATATGACGTTAAAATGGGAGTTATTAATGAACAGAGGGATACATACCCTGCTTTTGCACATAATCAACTTAATACTCATAGTAAAACATACAGTCCTGTATTGAGTACAACTACTCAGATAGAACCCATATCAAGTCAGGCTCCTGCGGCTCAAATTAGTGAGATTATAATCAATAGTGAGTGTCATTATTCTAATTTTAAAGTTGACAATCAGTAGGGAAAATAAGTTAGAAATTATACTGATACTTTTCAAGGATATTAATGTTATATTATACTTTAGTTTAACTTTTTGGTTTTCAGTGTTTTTGTATAATAATATATAACTCGATTATAAATTAGGTTTACTTTATTGTTACTAGTTGTTTTGTGCAGTATTATTTGATATTTAGTGCAAGATTTGTATTCAGAAAATATGATTTATTATTTTCATAATGTAATAAAAATTAGTCATTTCTATCAATCTTCATGTATAAAATATTCATTGACAAAGTCACTTATTTCATTAATTTTTACTTAGACTGTGATGTTTATGTTATTTGTTTCATTTAAGTTTGTTAAATTGTTGCTCAGCATTAATTTTATTTCTTAATAATAGACTAATATGACATATATGTACATATGTTTTATAGCATTATGAATGTAAGGGCAGGTGATTTATAACTTATTTGAATTGAAGAATTTTGAATGTTAAAGAAATTTATTGCCTGATTACTGCTGAGTCTAGTTATGCATTCTAGACTATGATTTATGTTTATGACCACATCATTATTACTTGAGTATTGTTGAAAATTAGCGCTAAGATTTTGTAAGCCATAATGTAATAAATCTATTCTATGTGCAATAAAAAATCTCATAATTATGTGTCTTTTATTTTAAATCAAGTAAAAGGCTGATCAAATTGTGCCAAAAAATGTTTATCATATTAAACTATAATAAAGGGACAAACACAGTTTTCTATGGTAACGCATACATGCAATAGCCATAAATGCACTAGGAAACCAAAGTCTTCAGGTCATCCCTTACGACGCGTTTACAAAAAATCATCTTACGCGTTCACGACCATTAACCCTTGCAGGGTCGTCAGAGGATGTGGCAGGTGGTAAGCCATGTCGCCATTTACAAGCACTGACTATTCGGGGAACAGGTAGGTTTCCTAACAATATTTTCTCTCACCGTAATATTCGATGCATTTCGTAAATGTATTTTTTATTACGAAAATGTACATAGAAATTCATTAAACTTCTTTTCCATTAGTATATGCTCAAGCGGGATTTGAACCCTGTCCCCAATGACACAGAGTCAAGTTCCAAGCAATTTAGCTGCAATAACAAAAAGCGTTACTTTTAATAACTACATCACATGACAATGAGGAACATCATCAATTTATTGCCTACTATGTTTTCACAGGCGCATTAATAATAACTTAACATAATTTATTTTTGGAATACAATACCCTTAATGGATGAGATTAAATATTATAAGTGACTAGACTAGAATATTGTCATGTCGGAAACGAATTTTAAATGTATGGGTTTATATAGTTTTATGCCTTTTGAATGTATAAAATTCTTGAGTGACAATCAGCACTTGAGACTCACATTCCACTAGATAGATGGTACTTTGATATCGCAGTGTGTTACATTTCATACATGCATATACATTCACGTCCTTTAAACGGTGGACGCGTAGACACATGGATAGAACCTCGGAGTTATATATCCTAGGTCATTTTTTAGCATGCATATTTGGGTTGTGATGTTATAATATAATGCAAAATTGGTGTTAGGTTGTTATCCTATTTCCCAAAAGATTTCATTGAGTCCCTTAGTCGCGTTTTACGACTAATAAAAATCTTTATTGCCTGAGAAGAATAATAAATATAAAATAATAAAAATCTTTGTTTTTTTCACACAGCGATGATATACATTACAATTGTATTCGTACAGTATGATCGAGCCTTATTTAGAGAACATTTCAAGTAACATTCAATTACATCATATCAACTGGGTGAGAACTAGAGTCTGAATTAGGACCATAGGTCCAGTTTCTCAGAGCATCAGGTCAGAATGGCAGCTATTTAGATTTTTTTACTTCCCAGGTACCAGGTACCACACAGGACGACATTTTATATCGTATGAAATTCACCCCAAGTCGAAAGAAGTGTCTTTCTTCCCGGAATGTTGAAAGAGATGAGTAAGGGACTAAGTGTAAATGGAATATTTTAGAACGATTGGAAAGCAGCTTGTCGTCAATATTCCCTTTAATGAAACCAAAAGGGATAAAAATACGTGAATATACATACATCCGGTTTCATGATCATGTTTTATGTTTTAGTCAGAGGTTTGAGTGTCGATTGCGGAGGTATTAATTTTTAGCACCTCAAGCCGACATTTTGAGCGATAAATAGGTAAGTATATTTTGGTATGTATGTGTGCCTTCTGTCGTTTACATTAGCAGGTATGTAGGACAACATTTATTTCATAGCCTCGAAAACATTTTTTTACATATTTTATGTCTCGAATTCCTGTTAATAAATTGCTTATATCTATTTATGGTAAACTATAAAAATTTTGCATTATTTATGATTCTAATCCGTATATATATACGAAATAAAAACACCACTAAAAGTTTTAGTTGGAAAAGTTTAATACTAGCTGTGACTAGCCACTACATTTACCAATAACGAATACATCCTTTCAAGAAGAATGTAAGTTCATACATGTATGATTAATAATTATTAACGGGACTTATCGCGTAAGTTTATATATAATAAAATTATCTTTTATTAACCTGACGTTTCGGCTACGTTGCAGTAGTAGCAGTCTGCCCGTGACCATGGCTACTGCAACGTAGCCGAAACGTCGGGTTAGTAAAAGGTAATTTTATTATATATAAATCAGATATTGATTGTAAATACAGTTTAGCAATTTTCAGCGCACGCACGGTGGCAATAAACTGAAAAAGAAACAAACGTGTTTTGATAACAAATACCTATTTCAGTTAAGTATGTCAATCGGTACGTTATCGTGTAATATGGACATTAAACTTATGGCCTGTGTCATTAAATCCTGTTAGGAAATCGAGATATACCTACTTGATTAGGACAACAATAGAGTGATAATAATGTCCTATTTATAGTTTTAGATATAAGGTGGTTGAATGGGTGTGAAGAATGGTACAGAATAGAATAGTAGAATAAAGATGGGTGTCTATTTTGGATGATGTAGTTACGGATTTATGACACACACTGTCACATCAAGCTCGTCCATTCACCTAGGACACAGATATAAGAAAACTATATGCCTTAGAGAAACAATACACCATCTTTTGGGGTTGTGAAAACATTTAAACATCGATGAGTTCATCACTCATTATATTAGGCCAAAGACCTAAGGCATAATATGCCACATTTGATAATCATGCCTGTGACTAGCCCGATGGGGTTAATGGTCGTGAAGCATTCCTTTAAAACCATTTATTTACAAACTGTTGAAAGTAGTACGCGTCATGCGACACCGTTTCCCTATATCTATACTAGTGCTGTTTGTATAGGTGGAATTAATGTTATGTTACCCACTTTATTTGATAGTACGTTGTGTTCCTTTGGACTGTAAGGACGTAAATAATGATAATTTGTTAGATACAATAATTAGTTATTACATTAGGTGAGTACAATGGGATATAACATGTTGTAATTAGGTTTCGCTGCAGATTAGTTTAAATTAAAACATTAAAGCTTTTAAGTGTCTCTGTTTCATTGATTATGTTATTAGTAAAAGGATTGCAAGATGTAAATTGATAATATTGTATTGAATTGAGTTTGCCGGTTGTTTGTTTATTTACATTTGTAAAATTGTGTGAATAGAGTACCCGCCACATAAGGTGGCAGTAGCCAAACTTGGAACTAAATTTGACGTTTCCGCCATTGCGTGTTATTTTGTATGAAAGGTAAATTTAGTATTACCAGCGTTGTGTTTTTTGCCCACTCTTTGTAATTTTTATGTTTGTTAAGGGTGATTATAATAAATTGATTTCCGGAGTTTCTTGTTAGTTCTTCTCCAAGCTAGGGTCTCCGCTGATCTAACCTCGGTAAAAAATATGTAAAGACAATGCTCAGTGCCATGTTTGAAATAGTTTTTTTAATTTATACTTAGATCATAAGATAACTTTCAAAGAGAGCTTGTGATATTTATAATTTTGAATATATTATGGCAGATGGAGGCGTCGCCGCAGTTGCATAATTCACTGTTGCCAGTAAACACGCCAAAACTAGCAATCACTGTGCCATTCGGCTCGATACATTATAGGTTTCATTGTAACGGTCTTTGGTTGCAGAGCTATAAACTCAAATAAAACAAATTAATATATCAAAGTCAAAAGTCAAAATATTTTTAGACCGTTACAAATGAAACCTATAATGTATCGAGCCGTATGGCACAGTGAGTGCTAGTTTTGGCGTGTTTACTGGCAACACTGGATTACGCGACTGTGGCGACGCCTCCAACTGCCACCTTATGTGGCGGGTACTCTACCATGGAGTAATTAATAATTTATATTTGGTTCGTGGCAAATACTATTGTAAAAATAGGTAAAAATTTTGGCAATTTGCATGATAATAAAGTTTCAACAATATTGCTTGAAATACCAGTGTTAGTTTTTAAACTCTAAAAATGTTATGTTTCAGTATTGTTAGGTACGTTTAAAGTTATTTGTAATTATTTTGTTTATAATTAATCTTTTAAGCTACATTATGAAGATTACGAAGAAGACCGTTACACTTTGGTTTCTCTCCATCATCACTGGAGTGCTGTGTAATCAAATCGTTGAAAGATTCGATGATGAACCAAGAGTAACTTCCTTAGAACCTGATGAACCAATATCAAATGACGAATCTGTCGGTTACCGATACAAACCCGATTGGAAAGATTTAGACAAGCGGCCCTTACCAGAATGGTATGATAAAGCGAAGGTAGGAATTTTCCTTCATTGGGGAGTCTTCTCCGTGCCAAGTTTTGGATCTGAATGGTTCTGGTTCAATTGGGCAAGTAAGTATATTAGACATTACATAGTTAATGCCTTATTTTAGTGATTATTAATACTACAAACTACTAATATAAGTTACAAACATTTTTTGTTATATCTAGTCTTATTCTTCATCAATGATATTTTAAATCATGTTGTAAATTAAAACATTAAATTAATTTCCAGGTGGAAAAGAGAAATACACAAATTTCATGGAAAAGAATTATCCACCTGGTTTCCAATATCAGGAATTTGCTCCCATGTTTAAAGCTGAATTTTTTGACCCCTCAGCTTGGGCAGAACTCTTCAAAAACGCTGGTGCTAAGTAAGTATCAATGTTATTACATATAAATATTTATTATTTGGGCCAGGTGGTGATCCATACTCCCTTTCTACCCCTCTATAGGGAAATAGGCGAGATGTTTATGTATGTATGTAATTATTTAATATTTATTTAAGTGTGCCCTAACTAAATTATAGTCAAGTGTAGATATTAGATTATTGTACTATTCAATACAAACATTAATTATGACAACACAATTGTGTATTAGACAAGTTGTTACTATAACCCAGTTTACATATAAGACTATGCTTGTAAAGAACAAGCCAAATTTGGACAGAAAGTAATGAAGACTAATTTTAATAACATGTATTTCCGCATTATAAATAGGAGTGTTGTGAAAAAATAGATGCATTCATTAAGGTCTATCATCATCATCATCAGCCTGTATCAATCCACTGTTGGACATAGGCCTCCCCCAAATGACGCCACTTCTCCCTGTCAGTGGCCGATCGCATCCATTCAATGCCGGCCAACCTGCGCAGGTCATCTTCCCACCTTGCCAAGGTCTATACTGCTAATCAATAATCTCAACTATTTATCTCTATTTATCTCTATCTTATTTTCAGATATGTAGTGCTAACATCCAAACACCACGAAGGATTCACACTATTTCCCTCCTCTCGCTCATTCAGTTGGAACGCCAAAGACGTAGGTCCCGGTAGAGACTTGGTAAAAGACCTATCTACAGCGATCCGAGCCAAAAACATCACTTTCGGTCTGTACCACTCGTTGTTCGAATGGTACAACCCAATTTATTTACAAGACAAGAAGAATTTATTCAATACAAGAGACTATGTTGTAGAAAAGTTGTTACCTGATTTGAAGCAGATTGTTAATGATTATAAGCCGTCGGTTATATGGGCTGATGGTGATTGGGAAGCTTTGGAGGGCTATTGGAATTCTACAGGCATTTTAGCCTGGCTGTACAGCGATAGTCCTGTGAGGAATGAGGTGGTGGTTAATGATAGGTGGGGTATTAACACCTCTTGTAAACATGGCGACTTTTATAACTGTAAAGATCATTATAATCCAGGTAAGGTTTTGAAAGTAATAAGTTTAAGTAATGGTTGGTAATAAGCAAAGACATGGTTCTATGATCAATGCATTTTTTATGAAACAAAATCTATTCATTTTAAATACTGGTATGGTTAGTATTCACCCATAAAGTCTGATCATATTTTATCTAATGGAATGACTAACTAAATAATTATAATAAAAAAAAGCATTGTGAGAAACCTTTTATATTTTTTATTTATTATATTTAGAAAAGACTTCCTAATTCATTATTAATTTTATTTATTTTCATTATTAACACAATAATATCATTACATACTAACCAATGTATTTATTGAGAATACAATATTACAAATATACTAGTATCAGTACTAATAAAGTGTTCTTTTGCTATGACTCCAGGTGTCCTACAAAATCATAAATGGGAAAATGCGATGACACTTGATCGCCAGTCCTGGGGTTTCAGGAGGAATATGGATTTAAATGATGTCTTGTCTATGGATGAGTTACTGGAAGAACTAGTGTCTACTATAAGTTGTGGAGGTGAGTTAGATGTATATATCTGTAGTTTTAGTTGTTGTACTTGGTATTTGAAAATACTCTTAAATTCATATTATATGTATATAGGTACAGCCTAAACATTGTAATTATTTTGTCCCACTAAAGTGATATTTAGCAGAAATTTAGCACCTATTATGATAGGTTTAAGTCATAATGTAATAGAACTTTTCCTAATTGATATTTATAGCCAAGCCAGTTCAATAATATCTACATGAAACAATATCTGTTTAAAAATTATGAATGTTATTTACAATAACATAGCACTGATAACAAACATTAGTTCTAAAAACTAGATTACACAACTGGGTTATTAGCTTATCTGCCAGCCTGATATTAATCAAAATTATTTTACAAGAAAAACGGGAGTCATATATATTGTATATATATATGTATTGTATGACTCCCGTTTTTTTAGAGTTTTATATTTTATGAACAAAGTTATTATGACCTTTGTTAACCGACGTTTCGAGTTTCGACGACGTTTGAGTTGGCCCGGGACCTAGGTAACTACAACTTGGTCGAAACGTCGGGTTGCAAGGATAATATTTAGTTTAAAAATATACTCAAAAAGTCCAGTTTTTCTTAAAAAATAAATAAAAATCTGGTCTCTCAAAATTATTAATCAAAACCTAAATATTATAATGTCTTGATTGCTAATACTAGCCTCTGTCAGTCCACTGCTGGACGTAGGCCTCCCCACGAGTACGCTACAAAACACGATCACTCGTGACCCTCAGCCAACCACTACCAGCGACCTTTTTCAGGTCATCGGTCCATCTAGCAGGGGAGCGTCCTACACCAAGTTTACCGAGACGCGGCCGCCATTCGAGGAGCAGTTTGCTCCAACGGTCGTCGGTCGGTCTTCTGGGACGTATAAAAAATGCTAAATAGCTGCCGTTTTTCTTAGCAAGTGGTTGGAAATGATTAAGGAACTAGGGGTCAATGGAATCTATTGGGCTATGAGCTAGCAATTTGTCACCAATGTTCCTTATGGATGCCGTCTCCCTAATATCATATTATTGCTACATACATATAATTCCTAATAAAATTATTCTGATGTGTATCTACATGTTTTATTACAGGTAACTTCCTAGTTAACGTAGGTCCGACAAAAGAAGGCACCATAGCCCCAATATTCCAAGAAAGGTTACTCCAAATGGGTAATTGGCTGTCAGTCAACGGTGAAGCGATTTATGAATCTTCACCCTGGTCACACCAGAACGATTCTTTCAACCCTGCTGTATGGTATACTTGTAGGAAGGTACAAAAAGAACGGGTCAACTCTATGGAGCTTCAAAACAATGATGTGGTGAATTCTGTGTATGCGATTACGTTGGCCTGGCCGAAATCTGGTGTCTTGATGCTGAGGGATATTAGTGGTTTCCTGGCTGATGATGTTAAGGTGACTTTGCTTGGAAATAGTCAGACTTTGAAGGTTAGTAACAAAATTTATTGCAATTACAAAAAAACATTTTTTTTTATGATTATTTACCGTTTCAGGTTAATCAGATGTTCTAGGTCCATCTAAAACTCACGTGTTGACCAGATTGTCAATGTCAAATTACCTTACGATGTTTTCCCTCACCGTAGTAGTTGATGCATTTCGAAAATGTATTTACCATTTATTATTAACCAGATTTTAGTACCTAATTGATCAAGCACTTACTATCCCCTGTTACGAGGAATATCGTTTCGTTACGATGTTGTTCCTTAACCGTAATTGTTGTGTATCGCTATAATTATTATTATGTAAATTTGGAAATTGTAATTATGTATAAATGTTAAATATCATGATTAATAATTAACGGGACTTATCGCGTAAGATTTTATATAATAAAATTAGCAACGTAACCGAAACGTCGGGTTAATAAAGGTAATTTTATTATATAAAAACTTACGCGAGAAGTCCCGTTAATTATTAATCATGAGTATAAATCGCGAATCTCTTAAAACTATAATATTAAATATCTTTATTTTCAGTACACTGTGAAACAAGACGTGGTGAGAGTGCAATTGCCTGACAAAGAATTGGTCACTTCAAACAATGCATGGACAGTGAAATTTGCAAAGGGACCATAGTTTTTGTAAATACTACTTTAGTATGCGAATAATTGCTATGTACTAGGGACACATACATCACAGGCTACACTTTATTCCTTATTTGTTTAGATATATCGCATCAATTATGTTAAGTCACAAAAAATTAAACTATATTATAGATGCCAAATCCCATACAAAGACAAAGAGATATTTAAGCCAGTCTCAAGGTAACTAAATGCCAAATATATGCATTTTAAGAAAGAATATTAACGAATTGGTACGATATTGAATACTCCATGGCGTTTCAGGCTTATTAAATGTTACAAGTTGACTATTTAATTGTATGTCGGAATGAGTACTAGAGTTTACTACTATAGAGTAAGTACTACAATTATTCCTAATCAATATGCGAGTAAATACAAGTATATTGAATGAAAGTCAACATTAAAAAAATATATCGCTGATCAGTAAAGTTGTATGCATGCAATTAAATTTTAAAACCGATAAAAATCTGCACATTTGAATTATTCTAAATATGCAATTTACATGCCCCTTGTTTGGTATTCCGAGAATGCACGAAGCTATTTAACCTTCGTGCATTCTGTATTTTTATGATTTATTTTATTATCGGACTGTTGGAAAGGCAGTTAATAATTGTCCTCAATAATGTAAGTAATATTAGCGTATACCAATGTTTCATTTCTTTTTCAGCCTCCATAATTTTGCGTAATAAATAGTAAACCAAAAATTTATATACATGTGATTAGATATAAGAACTTTGTTAGACTAATTTTTAAAATGATGTTTAAGAATTTTTCAATGCTTTAGTTTCAAAATCGTCATACAAATAATAATACGTAATATAACAAAACTTAATGTAATAGTATTTAACAATTCTCAAAGATAGGTCACAAAGACGATGAACTTTTAGGAAATTGTATGAGACTGAAAGACTATCATTATTTGATAAATTCTGTTCATTCTATTGGGGATACAATATGTTAATTTGTTGTTGAATTTCCATATTATCTTGATATCATTTTATACGTTAAAATAATGCTTCATAAGGAAATTAGGAAGAAATAAAAAACCTTGTAAAATTTGTTATATATTTGAACTTCATACTAAATAAACATTATTTTACAACTTAAACGTATTTTTATTCA